>JAGVVM010020419.1:0-34178 GCA_019149425.1 Psidium friedrichsthalianum
TTATGAGCCCTATATGAAATTCTGGTAACAAAAGACTGGTTCGTCGACCGAAACGGCAAAGCAGATTTGGAAGATAAAACGACCTCCGATCGAAGTGATTCAAGTTGTAATAGAACCACAAGACATTGAACTACAACATACCCAAAAATCACGATGATCCAACGGTCGGATTTCCATCGGTGGCTAGTTAAAGTTGGCAGTAGAAACTGGGATTCAGCCTGTGCAGGGTCCGATTTTGGCTCTGTTTGAGGGGTTCCAGGGCTCATCTTGACCTGATTTTTGGTGGAGAACTTTTAGAGAGATAGGTGAAGGTGAGGTTAAAAGGGCGTCTCAAACTGACGACGTTTGGGCAGCGAACGACCGGCACAACGACGAGTGGCGGTTTTCCGGCGGCCAAAAACCAAGAGAGAGGGAGGGCCACGAAATTTTCTGGGCATAGAGAGAGTGATCTGCTAATAATTAAAGAGAGAGAGAGAGAGAAAAATATCTTCAATTATTGGTGGGCACTATTCATCGGTTGACCGGTCAAAAAGGTTTGACCGACGGCGACCGATGGTCGATTGATGCAATTGATGTGATTGACAATAATTGATGAGACATTTCTTGAAATTTGTGCCATTTTGGGACTGATCGGGCACAATCGGGACTGATCGAGGCTCAACCGCGACCGGAAAATAACTCGGAATGCCACCGAACAAATTTTCTAGCCTCGCTAAAATTACTAACACTCTCTAGCCATAGAGTCTAGGTTAAGCCGGGGGCAAAACGGTCACTTTCAATATTTTTCCTTTCTTCTCGGCACTCCCAAATCAATCGGCTAATTTTCGAGCCTTTCAAGACGATGTCCACATTTATATTCTAATCCCAAAATCCAACTTATTTCAACTTATAAACCTCCAAATTCGGGATGTTACACCATGCGAGGTAGCCTCAAAACAGGAAACGAACTCAGCCTCCAGAGTGGAAGTAGCAACCAAAGTTTGCTTCGCACTCCTCTAGGACACGGCTCCGCTAGTGAGCATAAAAAATGTATCAAGATGTTAATTTTCGAGAATCAACGCAACCAGCGAAGTTCGAATCCGAATATCCAATTGTTTCCAAGTTATCGGTTTGCCTATACATAAGTATGTAATCCTTTATACTTTTTAGGTATCTCATCACCTTCTTTGCAGCTTTCTAGTGGTCCATACCTGGATCACTTACAACCAATGGCCTTCTTACCATCGGGCAACTCAACCAAATCCTAGACTGCGTTAGATGCCATAGAACTCATCTCTTCTTTCATGGCATTGAACCATAAATTGGAATTGTCGCAATTCATTGCATGCAAAAACGTTTCAGGATTATTCTCAGCTCCAATATTATAGTCAGATTTTTGCAGGTACACAATATAGTTACTAGGAATTGCTAATTTCTTCATTCTAGCGGATCTCCTTAATGTTGTATCAACATTCTGTTGAGGAGCGTGCTATTCAACTAGTTGTTCAACAGTTTCTGGTAAGTGGTGAACAGTTAGATCTACTAGATCAATATCAGCAAGTTGTGGAGCTTCAATGATTGGTTGTTCAATAGCCATTTGAACTGGAGGGGTGTTATGAATAATAATCAATCTGGTACTTGAAGTAGAAGGTCGAGCATCTAAATGATCTTTCTCAAGAACAAGGTCTTGAAATCGAATCTCCCACTAATCAAGTCATTTTCAAGAAATTTCGCATTTCTCGATTCCACAACCTAATGGTATGAGATGGATAATAAAATTTATATCCCTTGGACTTTTCGGCATATCCAACGAAATACCCACTTATTGTTCTTGGATCTAATTTCTTTTCTCGTGGATTATAGATTCTCACTTCAGACGGGCATCCCCAAACGCGTACATGTCGTAAACTCGATTTCCAACCTTTAAATAACTCAAAAGGCGTCTTTGGGACAGCCTTGGTCGGAACTCGGTTTAATATGTACACTGCTGTCTTAAGAGCTTCAGTCCACAAGGACTTAGGAAGTTTTGAGTTACTAAGCATACTACTCACCATGTCCAATAAAGTACGGCTTCTTCTTTTTGCCACACTATTTTGGTCCGAAGAACCAGGCATAGTGTATTGGGCAACTATCCCATGCTCTTGAAGAAATTTCGCAAACGAACCAGGTACTTGTCCATCTTCAGTGTATCTGCTATAGTATTCCCTACCTCCATCTGATCTCACAATATTAATTTGCTTATCACATTGTTTCTCTACTTCGGCCTTAACACTTAAAGGCATCCAATGCTTCGTGCTTATTATGAAGCAAGTAGAGATACATGAAACGTGAGTAATCATCTATGAAGGTGATGAAATATTTTTGACTATATGAGTCCATATGTAGACAACAAATATCTGTATGTATGATTTATAATATTTCCGTACTCCTCTTGGCACCTTTCTTTGACTTGTTGGTCTGCTTTCCCTTTATGCAATCTACGTAAGTATCACAATCTGTAAAGTCTAAATCACTGAGTACTCCATCATTTACCAATCGCTTAATTCTATCTATAGAGATATATCCCAATCTTCGATACCATAAAGTAGAGGATTCTTTATTCACAACACATCATTTTATATCAGCGTTATCATGAACATGCATCGCATTATAAAAGGGATTGTATTGCAAATTAATTCGAAAAAGACTATCAAACAAGATACCATTCCCTACAATTTCAGATTTATACGATAAACTGAAAGTCGAATGCGAAAAACGAAAGGAATAACCAAACGGTACAAGTCTTGAAACTAAAATCAAGTTTTTAGAGAAACTAGGTACATAGAAGGTCATTTCCAAATTTAAAACAAAGCCACTATATAGGACTAAACTGCATGTTCCAATAGTTTCTACATGCGAACACATCTTGTTTTCTAAATAAATGCATTGTTCACTTGCCACTGGCTTCCTATGGCTTTGAAAACCCTGCAAGGAATTCGAAATATGGATTGTAGATCCAGAATCAATCAACCAAGTGTTATGATTCACATCAGTCATATTAGATTCATAACAAACATAAGAGTTTGGATTACCTTTCTTCTCAAGCCAGACCTTATATCTGACGCAATCCTTCTTTATATGCCCCCTCTTTTTACAGAAGAAGCATTTGGATTCCTTCTAAATGTCAGCCTAGGTAGGTATTTTACCATTTTCCTTACGCTTGCCTTGCCTCTTATGCCTTTCTTGTGTTGCCAAATAAGCACTCTCTCCCACTTCCATAAGCAGTCTTTCTTCCTCTTGAGCACACATGGCTATGAGTTCATTAATTGACCATTTCTCCTTATGTGTGTTATAAGAGATCTTAAAAGGTGTATATTGCTGAGAAAGAGAGTTCAGAATGTAGTATCAGGGAAGGACTCAGGTATCTCAACCTCAAGATTCTTGATCTGAGCCATAATATCCCTCATTTTCATAATGTGATCACGCACACCTCTAACACTGGTGAGCCTCAACGATGAAAACTTCATGATTAGGGTCATGACATGGGCCTTTTCCGAAGACGCAAATTGCGCATCAATAGCCTCTAGTAAAGCCTTGGCATTATTATGCTAAACGATTGAACCACGAATACTAGTAGAAAGTTTACTCTTTATGAACATTACACTAAGGCGGTTAGTCCGCTCCCATTGTTCATAAAGAAAAATTTTAGCTGGAGTGCCAGTTTCTATAACAGCAGGTGGTTCATCTTTCCGAATAACATAATCAATGTCTATACACCCCAATTGATGGAGAATTAACTCCTTCCAAGCCTTATAGTTGCCACCGTTTAGCTCGGGAACAATAATATCAGAGATATTCACAGGTGGTAAAACTGCATAATAAATAAATAAACATGCTTATGTCATAATATTTGAGGCAAATTCACTTGATACACGTCTTACCCATGCAAAACATATCATATGATATGAATAAGATAATATCAAAAACTGCCTGTGGGCTAAGTTTCTAATTTAAATAGATTCATAGTTACTATATGATGAAGCCATCCTATTATATTCCTTTTCCTAATCCTTGTGGGGAAATTAAGAAAAATAATATGATATTTCAACCTAATTAATCATATTAATATAATGAAAATTCCTGTGGGAAAAAATTCATCTATTAATACAATTAATTACAAGCAAATGTCATTTACTATATGTGATCTAGAGGCTCTTAATATATAATTTAATCAATTAGAGTTGCTGTGGCTAAACTCTAATTAATAAAATATATAGATCACAAGACATTTAATTTCATGCAAAATATACTTAATATTGCATATAAGGGCAAATTTGTAAATTTACCTGGGTGAGGACTAAATTGTAAATTAATTGAATGGGCAAAGTCGTAAGTAAACTGAATTGGGGGCATAACCGTAAATTTCTTGCGCAATTTGGGAGGCATAATGGTAAATCAAGAGGGCAGGGGCATAACTGTAACTTTTGGTGCATCATAAAGGAGAATAAATATATATATATATATATATATATTTTAATGAAAATTCTGCTCACGTGGGGGTGTGCCCTATTACCACTTGCACCAGCCACTTTCCCCATAATAACTTCCTCTTTTGTGAGTGTGTGTGTGTGTGTGTTTTTTTTTTTTTTTATGAGAGGATCACTTTTCATGTACCTCTTTGTTCACGCGGCATGCGCATGCACACACGCACCTTCTTCTTCCCATGACCTGTGCACAGAACCTTTCTTCATCCATCTGCCCAATTCCACCGTGTTTTCAACTAGCCGATGCTTTTCCGATAACCCACATCTTACCAAAAAAAATGGTGGTTTTCAAGGCATTGTCAGCGGGACTATATAAGTCCAAGAATCATCAAAAATGGTAAAAGGATTTTTCCCGAAATCGAGCAAAATCACTCAGACGCAAAAAAATCCGCGAATTCTTTTCCGAAATTCATCTCCGCCGAACAACCAAAATCGAGATAACTTAGGTTTTTGTTCCCCATGGTAAGATGACCTTATGGTTCCGAAACCGTGCTGCGACTTGTCGGAATTCGGTAGAAATTAGCCAAAAACTCTCGCGGCAAGAATACCCAAAAACGGTTTACCCAAAAATTTCATGAAATTCACCCAAAATATAATAATTCAACACAAATCATACGTTTAACATCAAGGCAGAGATTAACGCGCTCTTACACCAAATGTAAGAACTATAATTCGAAGAAACTGACATCTCGAAACCTTAAACACGAAATGAAATTCGTGAGATATTGGGAACGAAAATATAGAAACATGATTGTAAACAAACATACCTCCAACCATTGATGAAAAAGATGATTTCGTACACGTGCGTTGAATGTCCGACGAAAACGAGATCTTTTTAGCCAATTACCCCCTTAGAAGCAATGGTGTGTACTCTGTGGTTTTCTCTGTGAACGTAAGTCTCTCTTGTACGTTCTGGATGAGAAACTGACGACTTAAAATAAAGCTGATGTCCTAACCACCTTTTTAAAACTGACGTAAGGGGCTTGGATTAGATAACCCATTTAAACTAACGTCTGCCCCTTATAGATAACTGTCTCCCATCAATATGGTTATCGGTGAGACAGTTATCATGTAAAATTAATGTGCAAATATAGCGTTGATGTAATATAAATGTCGGTATTTTATTAATGTGGGATCACGATTTATTATTTATAACAGGTTGTACTAAGGCTTGAGTAGCTATTGATAGCCATTCTTCTGCTGAATGTTTAAATAGTGACTATCTACCAAATCTGGCTCATATACCTGTTGTGACCTAAAAATTTCGATGGTGAAAAATTCTCAGGTTAATGAATTATCAGACTATTAGATTGACTAACCTAATATGGACTCTCACAGGCCCTACCGAATCGCAACTTTGATTTTTTTTATTCACATGATTTTAGAATTTGGAGTCTCCGCTAATCATTTTTTGGTAGGTCGATTAGAAACCTAAGTAAATTAGCGGAAGAATAAATTACTTCTACGAACCAGAGATTATGAGTTCGAGGACTTAGTTACACTAGTTAATTAAAACTAATGTCCTTTCGATACCTTAATTTCATGGATATCCTAATTTGGCAACTCAGGCTTGGTTTACTCCTCAAGCTTTAGTGAGATGTTCCTTTTTTTTTTTTTACTTTTTAGATGGAATGCATGGATGGTAATGGGTGCATGGATAAGCAAAACGTGAATATGCAAATATAGACACACGAACGTATACAGCGAATGCGGACATACAATCATGAATATGCGAGTATATGGACATACAAATATGACATGCAAATGTGAACGTACATTACACGCAAACATGTACACGCAAATACGGCATAGGAACGAACATACAAATACAGCACGCGAACGCAGACATGCGGATGCGACAAACGAACGTGGACATGCAGACACGACACGTAAATACATAATCTAAAATAGGATTGGCCAGTCGAAATGGCCCGTCTCCTAGTTTTTGGGGTTTTTTGAATTTTTTGGAATTTTTCAAGACAATTCACCTATAAGGGGCAAAATTATCATTTTGAAAAGATCGGGAAGGAAAATCATCAAAATAGGATTAGCCAGTCGAAATGGCCCGTTTCCTGTTTTTGGAATTTTTTTTTTGAAATTTTTTTGATGAAATGCATGAATTGATGACAATACGAATACAACGTATGTACGTGACATGTGAATACGATTATGCGGATACGAAGACGTACGAATACGACATACGAATTTGAAGATGTACCAATACGACATGCGTATCACAAACCAGTCAAGAGGGATACATGAAACCTTTATACCACAAGTAGGAGGCAGAGCCTACCGTGATCTGGGGCTCGGATCAAAAAAATACAAAAATACAAAAAATTACAATACGAATACGTATACGGCATGGTAAAGTATGATTGAGCTATACTATATGAAAGACACATGAATGACATTTTTTGGTATTTCGAATTAAATAAGACTGACGATGCAAAATATTCTAAATATAAACGCAGTATTAAAAGATACGATATAAAAAGCAATATATAAAAGTAAGCATTAAAAATTCCCTGAAGTCGAAAGAAGAAGTGAGCTAACAAGTTCTGTGCAGTGTTACGACCTCCAGCAGGTGGCTCGGCCCACCGGTTCTGGGGTTTGATAATATAAAAATCAAAATGCATAAAATAGAGTACAGAAGGTAGTAAAAAAAAGACCTCCAGTAGGTGGCTCGGCCTACCAATTCTGGGATTCGATGATGTAGAAACCAAAACGCATAAAATAGAGTACATAAAGCAATAAATAAAGAACCTCCAGCAGGTGGCTCAGCCCACAATTCTGGGTTGATAATACGGAAATTAAATTGCAGAAAATAGAATACAGAAAGTAGTAAATAAAGAACCTCCAGCAAGTGGCTCGGCCCACCAATTCTAGGGTTTGATAATACAGAAATTAAACCACAGAAAATAGAATACAGAAAGCAGTAAATAAAGAACCTCTAGTAGGTGGCTCCGCTCACCAATTTTGGGTTTGATAATACGAAAATCAAAATATAAGAGATGGAATACACGAGATCTTTACACCACTAAGTAGGGGGCAGAGCTACCGCAATTTGGAATTTGGATCTTTCAAGCGAAAATGCAGAAAATTGCAATACGAATACGACATGTGGATATGACACGGCATAATCAAATTTAAATCAATCCATTAAGGCAACGACATTCTCGAAGATTTTAATGGTTATGATCATTATCTGATTTGACGGATTTGATTGCCGAATTCGGACATCGTATTACCTTATGGATCAAGATTTCAGCTCGAATGACGGGGATGGACTCGTGCATTGTGTTGATCGATGATGAAATTGTGATGGGTACCCACCTAACTTTAAACTCCCCCATCTTTAAGATATCTCCCTTTTGGAGAAGCATTCTCTTTCTCTTTTTATTCTTTTTGTCTTTCCCTCTCTAACTGTTTTCTTCAATCTCCCAAAACCCTCTCAACCTGTTTAAAAATTTTCTCTCCAAAAATCTCCTTTCCAGCTCCCTTCTTCCTCTTTTATAGCCCCTCATCTATCTCCCATTCTAATTTTTCCACTAACTCTTCTTTATCTCAATCTTCCCTTTTCTATTCCCATCCTTATTTTCTCTATCTTCTCTTTTCATCTCCTCTCTCCATCTCCTCTCTCTATCTAATTTTCTCCACTAACTCTTCTTGTAGTCTTTATAAAATATCTCTTAAGTGTTAGTATTGCCTCTAGTCCCTGAGATTTTATGCATTTTGTAATTTAGTCCCTGGAGAAAAATTTCTTTTAAGTCCAACTCTCCACACAATTTCAACACCCTCCCCTATGCTTGGTCGAATGTTAGTCAATCCGCTTGTTAATTTAAAACTCATTTATTACCACTTAACAAATGAAAATTCAACTAATCCCCTTTTTCACAAAATATCATTCTAGTTAGCAATTTGGCCAAGATAAAGTTTGTGGAACTGTTAGAAAACAATGTTGCACTCCTAAAAGTGAAACAATGAAAATAAGATTGATCTCAATTGGACTTTTTAGGCCTGAATTCGAGAATTAGCTCCGTCAGGAACACATGGCCCCGAGTTGGATTTTTGGGGAAAAAAAAAATTGTGATGGCCAACATGAAAAGGGGTTTTAAAATAAAAACATTACAGTTTTTTTTTTATTTTTGTTGGCTCAAATGTTATTTTTCCTGTATTTTCAATGTATTTTGTATTTTCGAAAAATATGAAAAAATATGAAAAATATGAAAATCACTTTTTGTTAAAAATCGATTTCTTAGAATTTTCCAGGCTTTCAAGTTGTTTCATTTTTTTTCTTGATTTTCTATGAATTTTCAAAAAAAAAGTGCTGAAAAATATTGAAAATGTGAAAAATCATTTTTGTTCAAAGGGGTTCCTAGGCTTGGCCAAGGCTTCCAAAGTTGATTTTGTAATTTTTGATTTTTTATAGATTTTTTATTAATTTTTTAGAGAAAAAAGGTGATCAAAAATCAAGTATCAACATACCAAAGATACTTCAAATTCTTGGTAGCATCATCATTGTTAGCGCCAAAAATTTAGAACTATTTCATTTCCCCCCATTTTGTTTTGTTAGTTGGACACGTGGCATTAATTTATGTCATTGCCAATAAGCAATTCGATATTCTATGACAAATTGATAATCGTGTGGTAGTCTTCACATGCTGTGCACATGACCTTCTCATTTCCTAATATTCTACTTTAAATCTTCTCCTCGTGCTTCAGGCACATGAATCAACGGCGTGCTATTTTTTATGTCAACAATGCCCCTTTTAAAAAGATTAAAAGAAATTTAATTCATTTAAAGAATACTTGACTTCGTGTGGTTTTCTTCGCAACCAGGTTTAGTGTGTAACCTACATCCTAACACTTCGTACTCTATGCGTAGCCAACCAAGCTATAATTCCTGTAATATTCTGACACGTCTCCTAATCGCTCGTGGATATTGAGTCCTATGATCATATTTTTCTTGAATCTCTAGTCCTTTTGAAACTCAGTACAAAAAGCTAAAAATTGGTTGGCTTTGCGTCTTTAAACCCTAAACCCCGTTTACACTTCTTCAAGTGTTTTATCGTTGCGAATGGGGCCAAGTTCATCTCAATCTTCCTCTGCAAAGACCATCGCAAATTTTTGATGATCTGAAATGAGACGAATGTTTCGATACCTATTGTTTCTGTCTTCTAATTTACTAATGAGTATCTAGACGAGTGGTTCTCGATCCCTATTTCCTTGATTATCAACACATTCCAACTTCCCTTTAGTATTGCTGTCCCTACGAAGCTCAGTGAGTTACTTCGCATTCAAAGACCTTCCATAATGGACATCTAGGCAATAGAAGCATCTTGATTCGAGGTTCTGCTTATTTTAACTAGATTTCAATACATCATTTTATTAGAGAAAATTCAGTGTGAGTACTGCTTTGGAGGTCAGTGTGTTATCTTACGATTCAAACCTTAGGCTTTGTGGTGCTGCTGTTAGTTTATGGTCACCATTGACTAATGTTTCTTCTTCCCATGGGGCATCATGTTAATCAGTCTTTGATGTCTATACCATAACTGGTTTCCTTACATTATGGTATTTCTATGGAGGAAGCAGAGTGTTTGAAGCACGCAGTAAAAGTCTGATACCTTCACCCAAGGAGATCGTCAAGAGGGAGCCAAAGTCTAAGCCTGTCAACATATATAGTTAGGCTCGCCTCCACTCAAAAACTTAAGCTAATGAGTTATGGGCCAATTAGGATATATTAATTACTCCACACCACATTAATTATCTGATGTGAAACTTTTCTAACACAACTCACACGTACATCCTAACAATCTCCCCTTCATGTGTGAGCCTCTAGTATTAGGTCTGTTCCCCTTTAATTCAAATATCCTTTTGTACTAAGATATATCAACTTGAATCTATATCAATGACCATCAGGCCCACTTGACTTGGAACCGCGTTGGTTACCAAATTCCTTCCTTGAGATATTCACCAAACACCGATACATATTGGGAGTGGACCACCGATCAACTATTAGCTTTGATATCATTTTTCAAGAGTGTACAGTAGAAATGTAGTACCTTCACCTGAGGAGATCGCCAAAAGGAAGCCCAAGTCTAAGCTCGTCAACATATTTAGTTGGACTCACTTTTTACTCAAAAGTTTAAACTAATGAGTTATGGGTCAACCAAGATATATTAACTGCTCCACACCATATCAATTATCTAATGTAGAACTTCTCTAACACAACTCACATGTACATCCTAACATAGTGTCTCTCGAAATTCCTCTTGTCCCTAATCATGCTCTTGCTTATGAATGATTTATCGATCACTTCTACTCCCCTTCTGGCTAATGAAAATATAGCTTTCCGCTTTACTGGCTCTCCAAATACATCTTCCTCAACTCGTCGCTTAAGATATTCAAGGACTTATTTTCGAACCTCGTAGCAGGTAAGTGGATTGCCTTAGGTCCACTTGTTCTAGCCATATTATACAGGGGTTTTTCCCACGCATCCCTTGCAATGAGGTCTAAATCCTTAGCCATGAAGTCTAAGGGAAAGGGAGATGGGACCTTATTTGGGCTGTTTTGGATTTTGAAATGTTAAATGAATCTTCTTTCACATCCCTTTCCAACGATGGGTCTCACGATTCTATACACAAATTCTATCACCAGGCTTCTCTAGAATTCATACCAAACTCCCTTCTTTCCTTTGGATGGTAGCTACTAAGTCGTCCTCCATTAGATGTTCCTAATGGTATCTCTGCTCTCGCTTTTCATTTTCCAACTACTTCTCAAAATAGACCATGCCAATGTCAAATTTTTTGAATACAACGACGAGGCATCTGACTATCTTTTTGACTTCACCGCTCAAAAGAGTCTTTCTGATCTTTGGGCATGTATGCTCACCTCGGTTGATCTTCCTATAAGATTGTCCACCAAAGGGATGCTTTATTCTGGCTTTGAAATTTACTCCCCACCGTAACACGCCAGACAATTTGGATTAGCGTAAGTAGCCCCATGCCTCTTTCATATTCTCTTGAGTTTCCCTATACGTCTAAGAGGAAGTATAGTTTTATAGATGCTGCACCCTTCCGTTGTTGCTCTGTGATCACTAGAGAAATGTAGGCTCAATTCTTTTACAATTTCTATGAATTTCCCTATGTTGGATTTAATGGATGTATGGGAGTACCATGGTTCAACCATATATGCTATCCTAGCCTCTTATCCTCTTAGATAATTGCCAAAGGCAGTTATTCCTTTTAAACGTGAAAAAGTTTACGTCTGTTTATACATTCATTCCAAAGAAAAGAGATTGAACAGTAAAGGAAAAAGAAAAGGATGACAAATTTCAATTCCACTTCTGAACATTAGATGGACGAACGATCACTCAAGGGACTGCTAAGGGTACATCTAATATTTGAAAAACTGAGATGCGTTCGTTCTATGACGTATTTCTCCGATTAGTAATTCAAGATGATTCTGAGCTTGTTAATTTTAAATAATTCCTCTACGTATGTAGTGGGATTGGTTCCCTTCATTGGTATCAAAGCAGATTTTGTTGTTTCTTGATCATTTTGTGTTTTATCGTCGATTTGAGCATGAAAAGCCCATTTTCTAGTTTACTGTTCACAATTACTGTTCATGGTTCGTTTATGATTTTTGTTCATCAAAAACGTTTTCCAAATACATGGTAAGAATGGGATCGATCAGATGAGTATTTTTAGTGGTCGCTCATTAGGAGGCGACATCGGGAGACGCCACACGTACCACATGAGTCACGACGGAGCGAAGTCCCTTGGGGCCACGGTAAAATGTTATCTTTTCGTGAGACTTTGTTCAACGAAAATGACATTTGACTATACCATCAGACTCGTATCAACACGACGAACATTTTGGGGAATCGAACGCCACCATAGGCCGTCGAAGGAAGCGACACGTGTTGGAGAGGTTCAGTGCATGTAAGATTCATGTGTCCATGAGAGCGGCACATGTCCGTGTCCTAGACCCGATTTCACCTATTATAGAACCTGTTATCTCAATCCCAAACTCGATTCAAGGTGCTGTAGACCCGATTCAATCTTATTCCAACCTAGTTAATCCCTGAACTTTCTGAAAATTGCAATTTAATTCTCGAGTGTTTTAAAACTTATAATTTGATCCTTGAACTTTTCAAAAATTGCAATTTAATCCCTGAACTTTTTGAAAACTTCAATTTGATCCTTGATCTTTCAAAAATTGCAATTTGATTCTCGAACTTTCTGAATATTGTAATTTGGTCTCTAAACTTTTTGAAAATTGCTTTTTGGTCCCTAAAGTCGACTCTGACTGTTGACCACACATTAACTGTATGGATTGAAGCTTTGACTATCACGTGTGGGAGCATATGAGCTCCGTTGGGGCGTGTAGGTACTGTTGTGTTTATCTTGGAATTTTCTTCATTTTGATATAGATATTGTACATGTTTGCTATATTTAATGTTATATAAATACGTATGAAACCCAATATGCACGTATTTTGGGGCCTTAATTGGATTTTTTATGTACTTCCTAATTGTTGAGAAATAGAGAAGATGGCTTATATGTAGATAGCCATATAATGAAGAACATGTTTTGTTGACAGCATGTAGAAAGTTTAATGTACTTGCTCTTTGTACCCTGTAATATGCATATGATTTGATGCATGAATTATTTGTATATTAGTTCAAATCATGCCATGCGATTTTTTTTATGATTGTAAGATAAAGGGATATTATGTGATTTATAATCTTTATTCAAGTGGGGAGTTATATAAAGTTTTGGTAACTTTAGTGAACTCAATTTTATATAAAAGATTATATTGATAATAATTTTAGGTGAGGATTCTTAAACAATGATTGGGAAAATAGTGAACTTTCGAATATGAAACCTTATATGAAATTATTTATTAATGTGATTAGTTATTGTGAAATAGATGCAAAACATGTTAGGTATTAATAGTTCATGAATACATGTCTATAGAACTTTTTGTTCAAATACAATGGCTATAGCTTCTTAGAATATCGTAGTTGAGATTAACAAAACAAAAAGAATTTTGAAAAACAAGAATTATGCAATCACATTCATTTTGTCCTTATACATTCACACTGATTGAGTAGTCATGATATATTGCTATATGTCACTCATGGCTTATGAGACATAGAAATCGATTAGGGACAATCAGTTCTCTGAGGTTATGCTCATTTGTTAGTACGTCTCATTGCCAGCTCAGTAGTGAACTTGTGGATGTCATACACCACAACCGATGCGTGACGACATTATATGGAAGATGAAATAGCAAAAGTGTTTGCAATGGTAACTATAGAGATAGTCAATCGAAATTAGATCAAACATGATTTGATTCTAATTTCTAAATCATGAGTGGATAAGCTTGCGATGCAAGCACGACCTTAGCATGATGTCATATTGATATGAGATCCACATGTGCCACGAGATGATAAGAATCATCATCTAAAGTGATAAGGTTTCTTATCTGATAAGGTTAAAGGGACAAGATTTCTTATCCAATGCACAAACTATAAAGTGTTGAGATCACACGACACGAGAGTGGAATGGGATGGGAAAGGAGCATAGCACGACTGGGCTGCCATCACCAGCCAGCCACTATCGTGGTTGGCAGCCACCGCCTTTGACCAATCAAAGGCAGTGGAAGAGGGGCGGCTTCCTAAACCCAACCCCTATAAATAGGGGTTAGGGACAAAGGTTGGAAGGGCTTTTTTCCCTTAGTTTTTTTAGCTCGTCCCTTCGTCTGTTCAAGTGAGTTTCGTGTCATTTTTCTTCATGCATGTGTGACAATTGTTCTTGCATGAAATACTAGAGGTTCATAGGTTATTCATGATCAGAAATCAAGCTTGGTTCGTTGCGTCTCAAAGGTTGCTAGGACGATCAAGGAGAGGACGTTCGCAAGCTTCGTCTTCTATCATCGCGTGATCGGTGGTGTGTCTAGACTAGAGGTTCGGCACTTGATCAACAAGAAGGACACCTGAATAAGGTCGACTTGAGCTCTATATTCCAAGTATTCTAATGACCCACTTTTAAATAGTTTAAATTTTCGATTGAAGCATACGAGGGATCCTAATGTATAAGGCGCATGGTTTTATATTTGCTTCCACTATTTTTGATTGATTTTTTATTGTTTACTGTGCACCATACCTGGGGAAACCCAACACACAGGTTATGGATTTCCCGACTTCCATTCAGGCTCCCGTGAGGAATTGTTCGAACATAGGCGGACATATAGTCAAACATGTTGGGACCTTGGCCAATAGATATCTAAATCATTATCACTTTTAATGCAATCACACATCCTTAGCATCTACCAAAACATGATGAATATCATAAATGCACTTGTGCGCTTGCATTCGTGTGCTCGAATTCATTAATGAATGAACCTGACATCAAAACGGAATCACATAGGACCACAAACTCATGATTGCACTTCATTAAACCAAATCAAGCACACGACCACGACCATAAGTGGAACACACGATACCATGTGTACGCTAGGCCTCTTGACCGTACATCCTACGTAAGACGACAACAAATTCGAGCTCAATTCAATGAAATCGATATGATCCATCATCGCAGATAGCTTACCTACACTTTACATGCTCTCACTCAAGCAATAAATCATGCAAATCACTTCGTTTTCTAGCTCATGCAAGAAGAATTTCACCTCTAGATATCCACAAATCCAATCACTAGATCGCTCTCAATTTAGCGATGAATTGGCAAGTAAACAAAGGAGTTAGATGGTTCACTCACCTTAGAGTCGAAATGGAGCAAAATCGAGGCAAATTTGCGACCAAATGAAGCACGGGTGCTTCTCCTCCTCTTGATGTAGTGCGTAGCCAAGAGGGAAGGAGAGAGAGGGATGAGCAAGCAAAACGAAGTTGTGGCCGAGACTAAGGAGGTAGCGTCGTCTCTATGGCCATTGACGAGGAGCTCGAACGGCTAAGCTGGATGGGTTCTCGCGGGGTGCTCTCGGGCAGATCTCATAAAGTGAGGGGGGATTGCACCGGGGGGCGAGGGGGGGGGGAGAAGAATGAGAGTGGAGAGAGAGAAGTGAGATTATAGAGGGGGAAATGAACTTCGATCATGGGGGGTTCTCACAAGCTTTCATGCTCAAAATTTCCGAAACCAACTCGCATCAAAGTCCATATATTGTTCGAACATCCACATTATAACAGTTGCTCAATTCGAACATGTGACATTATAATCAATACCCAATTTCAAAGCCTAATATTTCATTCAAAGCTCAAATATCATCCATTTTCTTACATTCACATGACCATTATCCGTACACAATCACTTCACTTGCCAAAAAAAATTAGAGCTCACAAAATTCTAACTGTCATAGTCCTCTAATCCTTAAGAAATTTTGTCCTTGAAATTTAGACCTTGGCCCCTCCTTCAAATAAATGAGGGTACTTAAATTTCATTATTTCTTCACTCTCTCACGTTGTGTTTTTCATATCATGATTTCGCCACAATACTTTAATGATAGGAATAGTCTTATTCTGGAGAATTTGCTCCGTTCTAGCTAGAATTTCCATCGGTTTCCTCTACGTACTTGATTCTTTCATCCATTTCAATTGTTTCATAGTCTAAGACATGAGACGGATCAGGTTGGTACTTTTTCAACATCAATATGTGAAAAACGTCATGTATGTTAAATAGCTTAGGCGGTAGGGCCAATTGGTAAGCCAATTCTTCAACTTGCTCTAGAATTTCAAAGCGTACCTTGGGCATAGTTTTCTTTTTTTTCCCCAAATTTCAAGACTCCTTTCATAGGCAATATTTTTGAAAAAGACATGCTCACCTACCTCGAATTCTAAAGGATGTCGATGTCTGTCCGCATAATTCTTTTGTCGACTTTAAGCCATTTTCAATCGTTCTCTTGCGACTTTTACTACATCAGTTACGATTTATATATATGTTCCGGTCTCATCAATCTTTGTTTACCAACTTCGTCCCAATGATAGGAGTCCTACAAGCTCAACCACATAATGCTTCAAAAGGCACCATACCAATGCTCTGTTGGAAATTATTGTTGTAAGTGAACTCCACAACACACAATTTCTCATCCTAAATACCTTTAAAGTCAATTATGCAAGCCCGTAATATATCCTTCAATATCTAAATGACTCTTTTTGATTGCCCACCTGTTTATGGATGGAACGCAGTGCTATATTGCAACTCTCTCCCCAAAGCTTCTTGAAGACTTTTCCAAAAGTTTACCGTGAATCCTAATCTTGATCAGATATTATAGTAACCGAGTACTCCATGTAATCGTACTATTTCCTTCACATATAAGTCTATTAAGTTATTAAGTGTGTAATCCACTTGTACGAGTAGAAAGTATGTCGATTTTGTCAATCAACCAACTATTACCGAAATAGAGTCGTGGCCTCTAGGTGTCCTTGGCAATCATTGTACGAAATCCATGATTATGTGTTCCCACTTCTTTTCGGGTATTTCCAGTGGCTTTAACATTCTTTCCAATTTATCATGTTCAGCTTTTACTTGATAGTAAGTCATGCAATTCGATACATATTTCGCCATGTCGCTTTTCATTCCATCCAACCAATAATGCTGACGAAGGTTCTGATACATCTTGGTATTTCCAGGATGGATGTTATAGTTACTTCGGTGTGCTTATGCCAAAATCTCTTTCTTTAACTCCCCATCCTTAGGTACACATAATCACCTTTGAAAGAGTATTATTCCATCACTTGTTAATTGGAAGTCTAGTTTCTCCCTTCAAGTACTCCCTCTTGAACTTTCGAAAGTTTAGAGTCCGACTGTCGTAATTTTTTGATTCTCTAAATAACATCTGACTCTATTTTCGAACTTGCTAAGATACCTGTTACGCTATCCAATTCAAATTTAAAGTCCAGGCAAAACACTTCTTCCAATAGATTTCATTCATGAACCATTACGCTTGTTATCATGATGGATTTTCGACTAAGAGCATCAGCCACCTTATTTGCCTTCCTCGAGTGATATGAAATTTCACAGTCGTAATCTTTCAATATTCCATCTATCGTCTTTGCCTCATGTTTAATTCTTCTGAGAGAAGAAATACTTTAGACTCTAATGGTTCGTGAAATTAAAAACTTTCTCCATATAAGTAATGTCTCTAGATTTTCAATGCAAAGACGATTGCCGCCAACTCCAAGTCATACGTTGTATCACAACATGAAAATTGTCTGGAGGCATAAGCAACTACTTTTTCACGTTGTATCAGTACGTAGACCAATCCTTTATGGGAAGCATCACTATACACTATAGACCCTTCATATTTTGATGGTATTACCAACACCGATGCCGTAGTCAATTTCTTCTTAAGCTCTTCAAAACTGACTTCACATTCCTCTTTCCATTCGTACTTTGCACCTTTTCTCGTCAACTTAGTCAAGGGTATAGCTAAACGAGAGAAATCGTCGACAAATCTTCGATAGCATCCTGCAAGTCCTAAAAGGCTTCGGATCTCGAAAAAACTAAAATAGTCGATGCCAAGCAATGACTCTTTACTCTCTTTTTTTTCCTATGATATAAAATTATAAATACCCATTCCAATCTATCATTTTTTCGTACGAATTCTCTCTAACTCTCAATTACGCTATCTAATTCCTTATTTTCTTTATTTATTACATCCTTTAATAATTTCCTATTTCAAATTCTTTTTCATACCCTATGTTTTTTGCATAGTACCATATATTTTCCTATTTAAAAAATGGCAAGTGGAAGTAGAACTAGTGGTAGAGACAAGAGCAAGGAGGAGGAATCTAATTATCCTCCTAGTCCTCGTGATTATGGAGATTGGGGAGTTGATGTAGATGATAAAATTAACATTATTCCTAATATAGAGCAAGTGCATATGCAAGAAGTCTTCATCCTCCTACTAGTATCAAAGAAATGTCAATAACAAGGAGCGGGAATTTACATCCAACAAATGAGACTACTTCATGAAGACTAAAATATCTAATATAACTCCAAAAAGGTATGATGTAGTTTATAAACATTTTAGATAAAATATAAATATATCAATAGAGACGGATATTGAACATTTAATTGGCATCTTAAGACAAAACATCCAACCGAAGCGGGAATTAACACCAAGCAACAACAAATTTCTGAGTATGCTAATCCTAACACGCACCCTTTATTCGTTATAATGAAAAAACTTGTAAGGAGAATTAAGTAAATTTATTTTTTTGAACATTTATCGTTTAGTTTTGGTGAAAGATTTGGGTTTAATCAATTTATACAAATGTAGGTGTTCCATAAGCAAAACATGTTCCTAGAAATACATTTAGATGCATAATTAAAGATCTTTATAGAAAGAAAAAATATTTACAAATTGTTTTATAAATTTTAATGTACGTATGCATATAGGTAGCGATATTTGGAGTAATCATTAATAAGTTCATTCTTATTTGAGCATAACATGCCATTGGATAGATGTGATTGGAATATTAAAAAAATTATTTCATTTAGAATTTTTTATGATACGCATACGATAATAATATTGTAGATTAATTAGGTTAATTTTAAAGAATATTATTTGCTTAATAAACATTTTTCAATTGATTTTGATAATGCCGTGGTAAATACTATTTCAATTGTTGAATTAGAAAAAATTGTAACCCATTTTTAGTAGATAATTTTTCACGTTAGATGTGCTTGTCATATTTTAAATTTATATGTACAAATGGTTTAAAAACTCTTGATATTTTTCTCGGCCCAATAAAATGGAAATTCAATTTTATGGAAACATTTCTAAATATTGAAAGAATGGTTAAAATTTTGTAGAGCAAATGGAAAAAAACTAAAAGGATTTCCAAGACATATTACGAATCATTGAAATTCTACTTAGCAGTTACTTAATGAATCTTTGCATATATAAATTTACTAGGTGTATTTATTTTAGATAATATAACTCAAATTAATTTATATCCACAAGAATGGGATATTTACAAAAATTTTTTAGATTTTTAAAAGTTTTTAATGATACAACTTATACTTTGTCCTGTGTTTATTATCTTACTATGTATTTATTTTTAATAGAATGTATTCATATTTTGAAGTTTTTGAAGAAAATGAAAATGATGATAAATTAAGTGACACTATTAGAACAATGTGAACAAATGGCTATATTATTATAGGAAAATTCCTATTATTTTTTTAGTTACTTGTATTTTTTATTCATGTTGTAAATTAGATGGTTCATATATTATTTGAATATGTATTATGAATGTTTATATTTAATTGATGCAGTAAATATTAAAACTATAAAAGAATGGTTAAAAACATAATAATAGAATTGGTGATAGTGGATCTTCTCAATTTAGTGACTTACAAGTGAGAAATATAATGAATTTTGTAATACATATAGTTTAGGTGAGAGTGGATCTTCTTCATTTAATGACTTACAAAGTGAGAACATAGATGAAATTAGTATAGGGTACCAACTTCTGTTGCATAGGGAAAAAAAGCAAAAGGAAGAAATATGAAGTAATTCTGAAATAGAGAGAGCTATATAACTGATTCTTTGGAGTTTGATGAATCTGAAGGCATCGCATATTTCACATATTGAATTGGCGAAAGAGGCATTCCACCCAACACCAAATTCTTGCTTTAATTGCAAAATAAATTTAGTAATTCCTTGTTCGATAGTTGCAGTAGAACAAGCATTTAGTACTAAAGGCAATATTTAGACGAATGGCGTTCAAGATTAGCTCTTGATTTGGTAGAGCCTTAAGCTTGTGTTGATGATTGGACAAAGGCTCAATATAGAAAATAAAAGATAATCGTAATAATAAAATCAAATTTTAATGACAAAGACACCATTGGCATTGATATAGGAATGAGTAAAGACGATTGAGGATGGGGTAAGTATAGGGTTATCAAAGATAAGAGAAACTACATGGGTTTTGATTTTTTTATCCCAAGAAGATATGTAGACACTTAATGATAATTCATTAAGTTCAAACTCCCTCCCCTTTCCTTTTCCTCCCAAATTGATTACAATTTGTATTTGATAATTCATTATTTGATAATTTCATAATTCATTATTTGATAATTTGATTGCAATTTGATTACAATTTATTGCAATTTAATTTTTAAATTCAATAACCATAATCGAAATTGAAACCGAAACCAAAATCGAGACTGAAACTGAAATCGAAACCGAAACTGAAATTGGAGGTTTCATTTTCAATTTTAACTGGAACTGCACCCAAAATTGACTCGAAATCATTGATTCGGAACCAGAACCGAAACCACCACTTAAGGGCTCGATTCCAATTCCCCTAAATTAAAACCAAAACTATCAATTCATGAACCATGGCCATGACTAATTGTAGCCTTAATCTTATCTAGGTCCTTTGATATTTCTTTACCCGTCATGACATGACCCAAAAATACCATTCGATCCAAGCAAAACTCTCACTTATTGAACTTGGCTTGTAAGCTGTTTTCCCTTGGTGTTTGGAGAACTTTTCTTAGGTGGTACTTATGTTCCTCTAGCCCCTTTAAATATACCAAAATATCATCTATAAAGATTCACAAACCGATCCAAGTGCGGCTTGAACTCCCTGTTCATTAAGTCTATAACCAAACAACGTAACTAGAAACCCATAATGTCCATAGCTAGTTCGGAATGCCGTTTTAGGGATGTCCTCCTCCTTAATTCTTAGATGACGGTAACCTGACCTCAAATCAATCTTAGAAAACATCTTCACTTCTCATAATTGGTCAAACAAATCATCAATCTTGGGTAACAATTACTTATTCTTTCTGTCACGCCCTATGTCCAATGGCCACAAGACATCCGCACGAATCGTGATCAATGAGAGGTAACGCCTAGGATAATCGCCAACCAGATTCCAACATATCAAACTTGTGCCAACGGAAACGATACAACACTCCATGCAGCATACAAAGATGGGGGTAGCGAAATGACAAGAAAGAGAGGAAACTAAATCGAGGAATAGCAACGTGCATTAAACAAGAATCTGCGTTCACATCTGGATGGCTTACAACAGATAAGCCTCGAATGACCAAAACAAAAAGGGGCACAATCGACAGCCTAATCTTCTTACAAAAAAGAGTCATCAAAGAGTCCATCAAACACTTAGCCTAAACCTCCACGTCACTAAAATCAGAAGGTGGAATCTCCTTGGGTTCGGACTCCACGGGCGTCGGAGGATCAATCTCCATCGGATCCTCGAGGTCTGCGGCATCTATCTCCATCGGTCCATTACAGCCTGAATACTCTAAGGCTGAATCCGGATTCATCACTTCACCGTCAAAATTAGCAGCTGGTATCGAGCCCTACTAGTCTATCCCATGGATCTAATCCTCAAACCCCTGAAGTGGTCCAAAAGTCGTGTCTCTAATTCTATACATCCATGCCTCAAAACAGTGGGCTCTAGTGCCTCGTTCCCTACATCGATCCACACAGTACTAAGGTACTTAATATATACAGCTCCACCTCGACCAGGATACTCGGTCACCTCTCTTCTACCTCCCTCGATATCCCATAGAAGATCGGGAGGCGATTCATTCTCGTGGTCGGGGATTTGAAAGGTAGGGGAAACCATTATGAGAACTAATATAGTAAGCTCACCACTAAATCTCACTAGGATATTACATACCCTTGGATTAACCCTAAACATGCATCCTAACCCTCAGGCTCGACGGTCAACAACAACAACCAAAAGTCAACGAGCATCTCACGAATATGCATTTTCACAGACATACCAATGCTCAACAAGATTGTGTGCATGCCATGATCGAAGTCTTTTTATCTTAGCGGCATTCAATTATCTCATGCCATGCAAACTCGTGCTTCAACTCGCATACACGACTCACTACGTGAAGACTCAGGTTAGCACATCATCAAGAATCCATGTACCCTCTTATACTCCTCCAGCGCGTAAAGTCCCAGGTACACAATAACATCCCGATGTATAAACCCGTATAGTATTAAAGCTAAGACCCAGGTTGGCACTCTTATCACTCCAGCAACCCTGCACCGTGCGCGTTCGGGCGCACCAACTTTATCTCGCCGTTTTCCCCTCATCAGGACTCAACCTCTACTGCTCAACATCCGCCTAATTCATATTATCTTTTCATGCCAGCATGCACTCCATAAATCACGAGACGACCAATCAAGCATGCTCAGGCGAAATAATATAATGTAAATGCAAACGAGCAGACATCACAGTCATACAGTTCCAATAATATCTCAAATGCATGTTCGGATAAATAAATTTTCATGGCTCAACACAATGTCTATGCTAATCACTTTGCTAAATACACCCAATTTTGACATAATTGCTTAATTTCCACACTTTACGTTAAAACATGTACTTTGGGCCCACAATAGCACAACATTGATCACAAACATGCATGGACAGCTTGTGAACAGTGTTTTGGATGCGTGAATAGTACCCAGGGTGTCATGAACAGTAATAGAAAACTATTCGTGCCCGTTTTCGTACAAGCTCAAAAATCCCAATGTTCAATATCTAAACCTCACCGAGCCATCATTGACACCCAGAAAAGCATAAATCCATCATGAATAGTACCATACCGAGCATGAACAATACATAAAGCGCATACAAATAATCGATGTTCGAGAAATCTGCTAAATCGATTAAATTTTCTATATTGAATTACTCGGATCGCACCCTAAGTTATTCAAGAATCATCTAACATCTTATTCGAGGTTTAGGGGGTCGGCTTACCTAGATGATGCGGGTTTTCCACTCCTTATGAACCTACATGGACTTAATTTCAGAATTGCTCTACTAAACTTTGAATGCGACATTCTCCACAACCTGTATTTGTAGCAGCTTGCTGCTGTGCTTGTTCCTTGATAGCAACCATCACGTGAGCCATAACTCCAATAATCCATCCACTCGAGGGTCGTTTTTATTAGTTGCTTGTGGGGCTACCTCTACGGATCCACTTGATCTTTTCATATTGCCTCAGGGCATGGTAAGATAGAAGGATCAAATTGCACTGTAAACCAAAGTTGACGGGTTCATTATGTTTTTGCAACATTCACATTGTCTGGATAGTCATGATATATTGCTAGATGTCATTCATGGCTTGTAGGACTTAGAGATTGATTAGGGATAGTCAATTCTCTTGGTGATACTAATTAGTTAGTATACCTCCTACTGCTAGCTTAGTGATGAACCTAAGGATGTTACACGCCATAACTAATGTGTGATGACATTAAAATAAAAGACGGAATTGCAAAGGTGTTTGCAATTATGACTATAGAGATAGTCAATAGAAATTAGATTAAATGTGATTTAATTCTAATTTTTAATCACGAACGGATAAAAATTTGATGCAAGCATGACCTCAGCATGATTTCATATTAATGTGATATTTGCACAAATCATGAGATGATAAGAGATAAGATTTCATATCCAATAAACATCAAAGAATATGGTTTGTTTTCCATTAGATGTAATGAGGAAAAGGCAAAGACACATGAGACAAATTTAGAGCAACGCGGATAGGACAAGGTAGTGGTGGCACCGCCTCAAAATTGCGCTAGAGTAGGGTGATTTACAAGGGTACCCAACCCCTATAAATAGGGGTTGGGGCCTTAAGGTTAAAGAAACTTTTCCCTCTATTTTGCTAGCAAATTTGTGTGTCTTTTTCTTTCGTGTACGTGTGAGAATTGTTATCGCACGAAATACTTCATGGTTGTGAGTCATTCATGTCCAAGACCAAGCTTCGTTCATCGCTCTCAAGGGTTACTAGCATGACTGAGGAGCGAATGTCTGTGAGCTTCATCTTCTGTCGTCATGCGATTAGTGGTGTGTCAGAATTAGAGACTTGATGTTTGTGGAGCTCAAGAACATAGTGATCAAGTCGGCTCAAGCACACACGTTGAGGTAAGCGTCGAACCCTCTTGATGTATGATTTATTTCTCGATTGAAATGTATGGATAGTCCCTAAGGAAGATTCACATACGGGTTATACGTTTTATTCCGCTGTGCATAGATATTTTATCAAAAAAGTTTCAAAATTTCTCGTACAAAGCCCAACACATGTTCCCTAGACCATGTCCGAGGATAAAACCATAGGCCAATAATATCTTTCAAAGTGCCAGAGTATATCTAGAAGGCGTAGGAACTCTTATCTTAGTTTTAGGAGATATGTGTACTACCGCCACCAACTCAAGAGAGTGACAACTTGATCCTTCTTTTTGCCGTGGCTCTACATATGGGACCGCACTCTTCTGATATGAAACGAAGTCCATTTCTTCATGTACCGTGATTAGTTTGCCATCTACCACGAATCAGATCTTTTGGGGTAAGCTTGAAGGTACTACACCAATCGTGTGAATCCAAAGTCTACCTAGGAGAAAACTAAAGGCGCTAGGGAGATTCATGACTTGAATTCGATGGAGAACTTGACTGGTCCAATAAAAATATCCACCTCGATCTCTCCTACTATGTTCTTTCTCATTCCATCAAAAGCTTGGATGGTCACCTTAGAGGTGCGGATTAACTCTTCATTTATGCCCAGATTCTCCAGTGTGGCCAGTGGATATGTTGAATGCGGATCCACTGCCTATCAATACGTAGTAAACTTGCTTACCGTGACTTCTCACAAATATGTATATGGCCTTGTTATGAGTCCAACCGTCTACGGTCTTTACGATGGACAACATTTTCTTTGCGTCCTCCTTTGACACTTTCCTTTTCTCAAGCTCACCTTCTCTAGGCGCATAACATTTCCCAATCTCATAACAGCGTCTATCTCGCCTGCACCACAATCCTAAGGGACTACTTTGGAATAATAAATTTCCAATAGCAGGACAATATCACGATGGTTTCAATCTTTTCATCATGTCCTGCAGCTATATCGTCTATTTTAAGATTGGATAGGGAAATTACCACGTGATCAAAGAGTTACTTTTAGTTTCATCCCAATTGTTTATCTCATCCAATTTAATCACAAGGGAGTTTTCGCTTTTATTATTGCAACTAACTCATCCTCATCGATATCCTCAGAATTGTAGACGTTATACGGTCTTTCATGCGATATCCCTGTCGATTCGGTTAAGGGTGAAAAGTCATTCCATCGTTGGCGATCTCTAGCTTGGATTACCTCAATGAAGATACTAGCCTGATTATGATCTTTCCTCTTTCTAACCTCATTCCTTCGAATGATGCTTTCCTGTCTCACTCTAATGTTCATCAAATGTTTAAAAGATTGGAATTCGTATCCACACATTCAATTGAAATATTCCTAGGGAAGAGCTTTCAAGAAGTACTCCACTAATTCCCTTTCAATCAGTGGGGATAAAATCTGTATGGCTTGCAACTTCTACCTATGTACAAACACCTTAAAATCTTCACCCTCGTCTGACAATGGTCAAGTCATTCCTAGTCACCATGATTTTAAATTGGCTTCAAATCATTGAATAAACTAGTTCGAGAGATCTTCCCAATTCAAATCCAGTCCAGTTCAACAAAACGATACCAATGTAAACTTGGGCCTATCAAACTGCGTTCAAAGTTATTGATAAGGACCTAATCATCTTCGTGATAGCCGACTGTCTTGTGAAGATAATACAAGATGTGATCCAAAGAGCAACCATACCCCTAAACTTTTGTGGGAATGTTATCAATCGATTAGTTCGATAGGGTACTTTATCCCCCCCTCGGATGATGAGCTCCTTTAGTTTTAATACCATATTAGCCAAGTCATTAAACCGCCCCTCCAAGTCAACTAATTTGTGATTTTTCCATTTAATAGGTCTCCTCAATTCTAGCATTTGATAATTTTCTTCTGCTTATGGCATATTAATATTGACCATTATATTGGATAGTTCAGATAACATCGAGACCAAATGGTCCATGCTTCTCTCTACAATAATGAGTTGCTTATGGATCCAGGATTATATTCGTCCCTCACAAAGCTATCATGATCTGGGATAACTTCGTTGATTGTGCCAACCCACTCATCCTCGATAGGATCATCCATGCCATCCCAACCATCTGGGACAATATCTTTAGCCTTAACAAAGAAACTTGGCGGAAACAAGTAAAGTACACGGTAATTGCAACCTCTACTATCCTGACCCAAGGTATCTACAATGTCACCTCTCTTAAGGGCCTCTTGTAGAAACTTTTTATCGGCCTCTTGTGCCTTTTTACAACGAACCTCCTCATCATCTAGCTCTTCATCGAACTCCTCTGCTACATGATCACTGCTCAGTATACACTCAAAGGGGATCTTCCATGAACTTCCATCATCAATCTTCACTTTAACTCGTGGAGGATAAATCAATCATTGAATGGGTACCGTCCATCATGGAGCCATCGACTTGGTCAAGAATTTCTAAGGCGGCCAATTTCGCCAAATAGCGTATCCTTCTCCTCTCTTGAGGCCTCCCTCTCAGTGAAGTATGCAAAAGCTATCTCCAATAATTCTTGTAGCTTCATTAGGTCTACCATGAACTTTGGCTTGTCCAAGTCGCTTTCATCCCAAATAGCATTCACATCTTTATGTACTGGTAGAGAGTTCTATTGCACATTCGACTCTGTCTTATCAAATTCTAATACCTTCCTATATATCAATGCATGCACTTTATACTTAAGCACGAGACAATTGTCCACATTGTGCCCTTTCTCACCCATGTGATGGCACATGATTGGGTTTCATCATACCCAAGGAATCTAGGCGGATTTGATCTTAGAGGCTCTTTGGCGACCATGGGCCCTTCTAGCAACATCGATAACAACTTTGATAGTGGATGAGGTAACAGTGTAAAAACTAGTGGGGTCTTCTCGACTTCAAATTTCTTTGGAATCGTGCACGACGTATTGCCCCGAGTTGTGGTAGAGTCTAGGGAACCTTTTTGGCCTTGGTGGGTTGGGCATGAAAGTAACATCCCTTGAATTGTCTCGCTCACTCTTGATGGGGTAATGGCACTTAAAGGCCGTTCTGGTATCCTTTTCTCCCGTATAGCCCATCATGGCGTTTTGTAATCTGATAAGGTGAGCAAAAGTCTGACACGCTAAGTATTTAGCTTCTCAAAATATTCATATGGGAGGACTTTTAATAATAGATCTACCAGCTCATCCTTCAGTATTGGTAGTTTTACTTGCATCGCTAAGGCCTGCTACCTCTGAGTGAAAATGGGCGTAGCCTTACTCTTCCCATTCGTGGTTCTTAAGAGGTCTTCTCTACTTGGTGCTATCGCGGTATTAAACTTATATTAATACAAGAATTCTTCAACCAAATCCTCCCAACTATCGTAATTCTCCATATCTAACTCTATGAACCAAGCCAAAGTGGCGCCATCCCGACTCTCTTGGAAGATGTTCATCAGTGGGGGGATGTAGTCAAGTAATGCGTTATCTTACGCAGGTAATATTTCAAGTGAGCTCAGGGAAGCCTATCCCATTGTACTTTCGTACGAATTCTGGCTCTTTGTAGCTATGTGGAATCTCTATTTTTGTGAATGGGGAGATCTTATCAAAGCGAGCTAACTCGTAACCCTAGCTAATTAGACACTCCTCAATCTTAGCCAACCGTCTTGTGCCCTCTTCAGCTTTGATCTAGGTTTCTCTTTCTTCTCTCATTCCAGATCAATTAAGACTAGTGGAGTCTTAGGGAATGCCTATTTATTGGATTCCATGTTAGTCATCTGATTAGCCTCCGAGTTAGTAGATGAGCTCGGGTGTGTAGTTTGATTGGCCTCGGGTGTAGTTGGGTATTTCCCTTGCGTAGCAATCATCATCGCCTTCATCTCTGCAACTATGGTAGCTACCATGTTCATTCATGTCTCAAGACTGACCACCCTGGGAGCTAGTTTCTCGTGTTCCATTCTCAGCTGTTTTGTCTTACTGTGAGTCCTCATGACTGAAAAGTATCACCTGTTTTCCAAACAGGAAGTTAGAAAAAAGGTAATAAAGTAACGAGGTGCAGAATTTTTAAAACCTCCTCAATGTCATGTTCATATGAGATCAATGTAAACAAAGACTCAGTCATGAGTCTTAGTCTCATGTGGACAGTCTTTCTCTTCATTAACTATAAATGAACTTGCTATTAAAAAGGGTATAACTTATGATAATCATTTCTTGTTAGATCAAGAAAACATGATGTATGTGCATATATGAAAATGATATGAGTTCACTACAATTGAAGTATTTCAAAGATGTTTAAAATGATAACATCTACGTATTAAAAACTAGATAGGAAAAATTGTCTATGCAATCTGAGATGTTTGGGGCTAAGGTATCCTTAACGTCCTCCAATCCTTCCAAGCCTCACATTTAAGGGTCTTCATCTTCCTTGGGAGGTAGTAGTCCTATATCTTTTAATACGTATGGCTCCACTCTAGGCGAATGTGGGACAATGTAATCAGGTACGTATGGCTCCACCATAGATTATCGATACTCTATAAACAGCTTGATATATTCCTTGGAAGTGTGGTGAGTATTTATTTCTTCATCTAGATAATGTGGCCATTCTACTTCCAACAAGGGAGCACTCCTCAAGGCGTGGACTATGAGATCAATCTTGGCTTGGTAGAGCACCTTGGTCTCCTTAATAAGCTTGCTTTGTGGTAAATCAAAAGCAAAAATCCTAGGACATACTGCCGGCGAGACTTCCTATAACATTCCAAATTGCCTTACCACCCTAATTGGATAGTATGCAATTCCACCTATACAACCTTGTAATGGGATAGGATTTCCATCTATCCCAGTAATGCAATCATCTAATATCCTTAGCCAAGTCAAGCTCTATCGTAACTGTTTTAGCTCTAACTTTTCAAGTAGCTTGGTCCATTCCTTGAAAGATAGATTTGGGATAGAAGATTAACATTTTAAGAAGGATCCAAGTGGATGGATGTGTTGGCTGATCTCATCACACCCAATCCAGAGATTGAAACTTTTGATGTGTAAGGTGAACCACATATGCAGAAGGCCAATGGAAGCTTGAGGAGTGCCCATTTAGGCAGATTGAAAATGGTTAGAGAGAAAGGTTTCAGCTAAAATCATATAAGAATAGTTCTAGCGATAGCATGCCTATTGGGTGATATGGACCATGAAAGGATCAAATGTGATTCCAAAGGTAGGGAAGAGAATGAATACAAAGAAGGCCAAAATCAATACTCCAGCTGACTTATGACCAGTGTCAACTGAAAGGGATGAATAGTTGTTATAAAGAAATGAAAGGGTGAACCTACTAGAATTGAAATTGAGGATCTTCTCAATTTTAGAAATTTTGAGGCAGAGGAATTTGGATAAGGGTTGGGAGGAATCCTTTCCCAATAGAGGTTGCACAATGTACTTATCAAAATCTACCCCAATAATAGCAGTATACTCCTCTAAAGTGGGTGTGATCTCCAAACCCAAAAATCGAAAGTTAGAGCCTATGGATCCCAAAATCTCGCCAAAGCCTGGATGAGAGCGGGTGATAATCTACTTTAATGAGCTCTATTAGGCATCTCAGATGTTCCTCGACATATACTGATTATTTAGGCTGAGGTGGCCTTACCATGTTGAGAGTTCCTTACGCGAGATCAAAATAACCTTAATATCTAATTTCTTCGTCTATTTATGAATATGTGAAGAAATATGTTAAAATTAATTACCATGGGTTATAATGCAACATGAATGGGGATGTAATGCAAATATGATGAAAATGAACTAATACAATTTCATATTTCCTTTTGGTGAAATAAAAGTTAAACGGTCTTTTTGATCAAAAGAGATCAAAGAGAGTTTTAAATCGAATTTCTCCCATAGGAATTATGCAATTGATTAGAATAACTTAAACCATTGGAATGAAAGCAAATGTCACATTCATCTACTAAAATCTCTAGAGGAGTCTATGTTAGGAGTATGCCCTAAAGCAACCATGTGATGGTCACATGTATGGCATAGATATTGTACTATCGATATTGTATTAATGACAAGACGCAAGTTTATTCATCCTACCTCTTTAATTTAGATGAATAAAGTCCATTAGGTCAGTTAAAACTAATACCTATTCTTGAGGCGTCAAAAATATGTGTGATGGGTCATCAGTTGGTCTCTGATCTTCAAATTGATTCCTGGTCGAAGGATCGTGGATTGGGCATCCACCAGCCGGCCGAGACCAGTGTGTTCGCAGTCTCGCTATTGAGCATTGGATGCCCAATAGGGATAACGAGTCACAAGTTATCGGACGTTAGACTTCTGAGCTGGAACACAGGTGTTCGTATCGAAACGAGTTCGATTGAATCCACGGAACGTGACGAAAGTACGATTGGCTAACATGGAAGCTTAGTGCTTGGTCAATGTCTCAATCGCTCTTGGCTTTGGTGTGTTAGTGGTCCTCAGACCTAAGCCATGATACTGGCTTGTATATTGGATGTCTGTCGTTTACAAGTACGATATTGGCTGATCATTGATCCGCCTTTGTGCATGATGGTCACAGTCCTCCATATAGGAAATCACAGGTGTGAGCAACAATTGGGATCTATCTCCTCATTAGATGAGGTGGATGTCCTATGCGATCTATTCATGACGGTGCATTGGAAAGTCCTTGGCCAAGGTAGAAGTCGAGAGGAGTCTCGCCGAATACACGTCAGATAAATTTGTGCAAATGATCGAATCTGTGGGTTTGACTCAGATATCCATGGTGCTCATTCGATCGGCACATAGTAAGATAGAATGACTGAATAACACCGAACGAAGGCAAACAGGTTCACTTTGTTCTTGTACTTCATTCTAACTGGGTAACCGTGATATGTCGCTAAACGTCACTCACGGTTTGTGGAATCTAAGGATTGATTTGGGACAATCAATTCCTTGAGGAATCTCACTGCTAGTTCAAGAGTGAAGCTAGGGATGTCGCACGCCTTAACCGACATCTAACGACGTCCATAACGAAGACAAGATCGCGAGAATGCGATGTGACTATTTGGATAGTCAAAAGGAGTTAAAACGGATTGTATTCGTTTTCTTCTCCTAAAGTTTAATAAAAGACGAAATAGATGACACAGGCATGACATCATAATGATGTCATGGATGATATAATGGTTACATCATGCCTGCGTCATCGTTGGATAAGGTTTGTTATCCAAAAGAAAGGATAAGAAAGGTTATCCTCTAGAAAATGTCAAAAGTAGGATAGGATTTTCTATCTGTTTGACAGAGACATTTGGCACATCAAACAACTTGATTTGATCACGACGAGGGACTTCAAGCCTAGAATGTCTAAAGCCCGTGGATGAGGATCGCCACCGAAAATGATGCCATTTGAGCCACCCAAATGGGCGCCCAAAACTAGCCGACAAACTGGTTAAAGGCCGTAAAATTGCCGCCTTTAACCACCGCCCAATAAGCGGGCCCACATGACTGGTCAAAGGCGGTTTGACCGCCTTTGACCAGCGTCCAGTTGGCCACATGGGCCAGCTAGTAGCCCCCGTGGCGGCCTCTTATTGGCCGCCACGTGAGGCGATTTTTGAGGGGCGGTTTCATACCGTCCCTTCCCCTCATTCTCTCCCTCTCCAATCCTCTATAAATAGAGGTTAGGGGCACATGTTCAAAAGTTTAGAAACGTGTGAGAGTCACACATATACGTGCCAAATTTCGTGAGAAAGTGAGCTCGAGATTCGACTAATTCGGATACAGAAAGTTTGTGTTTTCATTGGTTGAAAACGAAGGGTTCGGGTTGAATCGCCGCAAGGATTACTAGCATAGTCCAAGGGTCATTTCTCCGAATCTCCGTCTTCAAGGTCACATGGGTGTCGGTGTTAGGAGTATGCCCTAAAGTAACCATGTGATGGTCACATGTATGGCATAAATATTGTCCTATCGATATTAAATCAATGACAAGATGCATGTTTATTCATCTTACCCCTTTATTCTAGACGAATAAAGTCCATTATATCAGTTGAAACTGATACCCATTGTTGACACTTGATTTTTGGCAAATTTCATTTTCAGAAATTTTTTAAAAAATCCAAAAAATCCATAAAATTGAAAAAATCAACTTTGGGGACCTTGGTTTGGCCTAGGGAACTAATTTTGAGCAAAAAATAATTTTCCATATTTTTAGTATTTTTCTGTATTTTATTTTCAAAAATTCATAAAAAAATCAATAAAAAATGAGAAAAATTAAAAAATCAACTTTTGAGATCTTGGTTTGGCCTAAGGAACCAATTTTGAGCAAAAAATAATTTTCCTTATTTTTGGAATTTTTAATATTTTCCAGAAATTGGGAAAATAAGGAAAATTAATTAAAAAAATAGTATTCGAGGCCAGAAAATTAAAAAAAATAATCGATATTTTTCATTTAATCTTCCCTTCATTTTGGCTGAATAAATTTTGAGAAATTCAATCTGGAATTTAGGGTTCCTTTGTTAATTTCATTTTTCAGATTATTTAAAAAATTCTAGAAATTCCATTTCAGCTCTATAATCTTCCAATTTTGTATTTTTGGAGTCGTGTTATCCTCCTCTATTTTTCAAAATTAAATCCAGTCCAAAACCCCATGAATTGTCCAATTTCGTTAAAAAGGACCAGAATGCAATTTTTAATTTTTCGAATTAGTCCATAAAACACTTAAAATGCCATTAAAAATTTTCTAGGGATTAAATTGAAAATCGGGGCATGTCAGCCCCTAGATTTTGGCCTTCTGAATCCATTGGTGACAACAATTTTTGCAAAAAAGGACATGAAGAGTTTGAATTTTGCAAAATGGGTACCCGGGTCAGATTTGGAAATTGAATTTTCATACCAATCCTTAGGAAAATTGGCGTGGAAATTCACTTTTCTAATGTATTTGATGCCATAGGATTCAATTTTGGGGTTTAATTTGCTTAACTTTGACTTTTTAGGGGGTAATTTGAGTGAGTTTAATCAACCGAGTCAATCAGGTCGGGTCGGATCCGACCCGATGACCCGGTCAACCCATTTGAAATCCACAGAACCAAATATGGTTCTTCTCCTTCGCGCGAAAGAAGCTCAGATGAAACAAAGGAGATCCTAACTGGAAGATCCTTGGAAGATCAAGGTGACTCGAGGTCAGTTTGGGGCGGGATTTTCTGGCTCAGTTGTGCGTAATAAACGGGAGGAATCGCAACAGAAGGACACGAGATTGAGGAGAGAAAGAGAGGGGTGAGGCTATTTTTGAGCTTGGAGGAGTCGACTGTGAGGGTGGAGTCCCGAGCAATCTAGGGAAAATTAAGTCTGGAAATTGCTTCAGCAAGCTCGGTCTAGTGCCCAGGAACCTGTTGCTCCAATCCTAGGAGTTACTGCATCTCCAGAAAAGTAATTGCCATTTTTGAACTCGTCTCTATGCATGCATGGCATGTTACTCATTCGAGCCCTATCCTTCAAATTTTCCTGTGCGTTTCCATCCTTCGATCCTCCTGATCTTCCCTGCATTCCATTTTTCCCTCGATTTTGCATAAATCCGTCGAGTCGAGCCTCCAAACTTCACGAATGTGCCTCAGCTCCGTCAGGAAAATCTGGCGACTTAGAGCTCGATTAGAACGCAAGGTTCCTCTGGAAACGATCTGTACGTCTGCCCCAACACTAGCATCATCACGTAAGGAAAAAGCTGGCGACTTAGAGCTCGATCTGGGGTAGAACGCAAGGAAGTA
>JAGVVM010020420.1:0-31224 GCA_019149425.1 Psidium friedrichsthalianum
TGCTTGGTATGAAAGGTTAAGTAGCTTTCTCTCTGAAAAGAAGTTTGTTAAAGGCAGTGTTGACACTACTCTGTTCATTCAGAGACATGATAAAGATATTCTTCTTGTTCAGATTTATGTAGATGATATTATATTCGGTTCTTCTAACGAATCTCTCTGCAAGAATTTTTCAAAAGTTATGCAGGATGAGTTTGAAATGAGCATGATGGGAGAACTAAGATTTTTTCTCGGACTTCAGATTCAACAAACCAAAGAAGGGATATTTATTCATCAAGAAAAATATGCTCTTGAAATAGTCAGAAAATTTGGTTTTGAAAACTGCAAGAAGACTGACACTCCAATGTCACATTCTTCGAAGCTTGACAAAGATGAACAAGGAAAAGATGTTGATCAGAACTATATCGAAGTATGATTGGTTCACTTCTTTATCTTTCAGCATCAAGACCTGATATTTTGTTCAGTGTTTGCCTCTGTGCAAGGTTTCAATCAAATCCAAAGGAATCTCATCTTTCAGCAGTCAAAAGGATTATAAAATATATTGGCACTTATCCAACTCTCGGACTATGGTATCCAAAACAATCAGATTTTGTTCTGAGAGGGTATTCAGATGCAGATCTGGTAGGATGTAAGATTGACAGAAAAAGTACTTCTGGAACATGTCAACTCATGGGAAGCATGTTGATATCATGGTATTCTAAGAAGCAAAGCACTGTAGCACTTTCAACAGCAGAAGCAGAATATATATCACTTGGAAGCTGCTGTGCTCAGATTCTATGGTTAAAACAGCAACTGAAAGATTATGGTGTCAAAGATTCAAATGTCGAGATACTATGTGACAACACAAGTGCTATAAATCTGACTAAGAATCCTGTCCTACACTCTCGAGCGAAGCATATTGAGATAAAGCATCATTTCATACGTGATCATGTTCAGAATGAAGATGTTCATATTCAATACATTGATTCAAAGAACCAACTCGCGGATATCTTCACTAAACCACTCGATAAGGAGGCCTTCAACTACATTCGAGGTAAGTTGAACATTTTTTCCCTCTGAATTATATCCGATGCAGGGTCTTCAGTTGCAACAGCTTTGGAACCACAACGCTCTTCATTCAGAAGCTAGGTCAGATCTATTATTTTCGAAATTTATTCATGCATAAGGCTCAAAGGTATGTTTTCCATATTTAGTCTGATTGATTGCTTAATTGATATTTTCCTCCTGATTTTATTCACTTAGATTGATTGGTTCTTGTTTCCAAAAATAACCGTCTAGGTTTTTCAAAACTTTTTGAAATAAAACCGTCTCTCTTCTCAAACAAAACCCTACTTTGTTATTGCACTCCTTCACGCCTATCTTTCGACCATCTCAAAAGAAATCTCTCATTTTCTCTCCCATCATTCCTCCTTCGATTCTCATAAAAATCCAATCTTTCTCACAATGTCTCCAAAATCGTCCTCCTCATCCAAGAAAGCTAGTACTCAAAGTGAAAAGGCAACAAGGAAATCCTCGAGAATATCTCAAGGAACGAGATCTCGGGAAAGCTCTCCAACCAAAGGTACGATTTCGAGCGCTGTAGAGATGACTGAGGAAGTGTTTGACGAGAGAGTGGCTCTCGCTCATTCTGTAAAGCCCCTGTACGATGCTTTTAAAAAACAGGGTCAGAATGATGAAATGGTAAAGAAATTGCTGAATCTTCACAAGTTTTCAACCGAAAAGGACTTTTTGATGTTTGTGGATATGCCTCTTCGTACTGTAACTCCCATTGCTGTCTCTAGTCCACCGAAGTCAAAGAAAGGGAAAGAAAAGGTTGTGGTCCCTGGTTTACCAAAACCTAAAAGGACCTCATCGAAGGGAGTGACTATCCGAGAACCTGTTGTGGAAGTGAGTGATGATGAGACAAAAAGCAAGATTGATGAAGATGATGACGTTGTTTTCAGAAACTTCAAAAGGAATTTGTTTCGAAGGACCAGGGAGAAGAACTTTGATAACACCCTGTTTGTATCTCAAAAGCATATCGAAAAGTTTGAGGCATTGAAGGAAAGAGGTGTTATGCCCCACAGAGTGTTTGATTTGGACTACTTTGATGCTGCTGGAATTCCCATAAGAAAACACTTGACTGAGATGAAGTTGGAAAATTTTCTGTCAACAAGGACTCCAATTTTTCCTGACTTTGTTGCATATTTCTACTCAACAATTTCCTTCACAGATTTTGAGTCCATCTCCTACAACATTGGAGATGAAGTATATCATCTGAATGTGCATGAGTTGGCAAAACTGATGGGAGTAAGGAAGAGGGCTTTCAAGCCCATTGACATCAAGCCAGAGGAAGCATATGCCTACTTATCAGGGAAGGAGCACTACAGCCGAGACTCAAAGGCACACATTGCCTACAATGACTTCCCTCTGAAGCACCTCGTCATGCATAAGATCGTCATTGAATCCTTGAGGCCAAAAGCAACCTCCAGAACTGATATCAGCAAGTATGAGGCCAAATTAATGTGGGCACTGGTTACAGGGTATGATTTTTCTCTTGCACACACTGTCATCCTGCATATGTACAGAACAGTGCATAAGCAAAAAGGGCAGTTGCCCTATGCAGGACTGATTCAGATGATCCTCAACCACCATAAGATTCCACCCTTTAAAGAGCTAACTCAAGAGCGCAGCAAGATTATCACTGCAGGTGAGAGTATGATACTGAAAATGGGTTTTAAACAAGTGGATGGGGAATGGTATAACAGGAACAAAGAAAAGGTTCTGGTTGAGTTGGAATCTGAACAGGTTGAAAGGTCGGCAAAGAGAAGAAAGACCATGGCCAAGAAGGGAAAAGAAGTCGTTGTCCAGAGTGAATCTTCTTCTGAAGAATATGAAGTGATGTCAATGGAAGAGGATGAAGAAACAGAAGAAGGAGAAGGAGTAGAAGAGAAGGAAACAGAGGATGCAGAACAGGAAGAAGAAGAGAAAGAGACAGAGAAGAAGAAAGAGCAGGAGCAAATAATCTCATCTGAGGATGATGAGAGCACTCCAACTGCTTCACCCAAGAAAGGTGATAAGGTGGAAGAAGAGGTCAAGGTCGATGACCAAAGCAAGGATGGACAAGAGCATGCTGATGAGCAGGAGGTTCCTTTAGATCAGGGCCTACCTGAGACTCATAATCAAAAGGAATGTCTGAAAGAACAAGCTGACCAGGTAGCATCAGAAGCAGATTCTGTTATAATGCAAGAAATAGTCAAGATAGCATCTGAAGCAGCCACTGTTTAGATAGAAGAAGCAGGTGTTGATTCAAGTGCAGGCTTGTCTCCAGTTCATAAAAAGGATGATCATCTGATCGAACAACAGGACGACGAAAATGTTCCGCACCCTGAAAAATTCAGATTGTTGTTCAGGAGGACAGATCTGCTGAAGAAGTTCAGATGAAGACCTTTGTTTCATCAGACAAGGCCAAAGAAACTTCAGACGAAACCCCTTCTCAAATTCAGGGGGAGGTTAGTCTTGAGAAGGTCTTTGCCCTGATCAAAGAAACAACCCAGCCAGAAGCTCAGACTCAGCCATCTTCTGCAAGTACACTCCATCCAGCCGTAAACTTAGATGCCATTTTCAAGGAGCTGCTGGAAACAAAATCTTCTCACGAGAAGATTCAGAAGGAAGTTGATCACTTCAAGGCTGAGATGATTCAGAAGATGGATCTGTTGGAACAGAAGGTTGAGAAGAGGATGAACAAATTTGAAGCAATGCTTGACAAGTACTGTCGCCTTTTCTGTGCTGAAATAGCAGGTCTTCTTCTTACACTTTGGTCCGAGATGAAAGAAGCAGTAAAATTGCACCACCAGTCGACCCTGTCAAGGATTATGAGGTTCTCGTTGGTCCATGGGAAAAACCTGCAGAATCCTCAAGAAGACAGACAAAAAGCAGACTGATATTCCATCTTCTTCCCCCAAAAACCATCCAAGTCTGTTTAAAACTTTGTTTTTAAACTGATCGTTTCTGTGTTATGGTTTGAATATGTATGAAACTTGCTTGTTATCCTTATTATTCCTCTTTGTTGATGACAAAAAGGGGGAGAAGTTTATTTGCAGGGTGAACAACACATGGTATGGTGAACAGAAGGACTTTTGTATTTGCATATTGTGCAGATGGACAAAGAAGATTATGCATCTATCTCGTGCGCCAAGACAATACGCAATCTAAGCAAACCGATTCTCTTTGTCTTTTAAAACAAATGAAAAGAACCATACTGTTTTTCACATTATCTTATTTTTCGTAACAACATCCATTTAATGATGCTTATATTGAGGAAGTTTTGTCATCATCAAAAAGGGGGAGATTGTTGAGGAAGTTTGTCTCTCTGAATGTTTTGACTCTGACAAAACTTTCCTTTTCTATTCAAGAATTAAGTTAACACATTGAAATTGCTTTTGCAGAAATGAGTTTGTGAAAAGAAGCTCATATAGATCCAGATCTGATGTTCAGACTCAAGAGAGAGATGTCATGTATCTACTTCTAAGTTTGTAGAAGTAAAGGTGTTCAGATGAAAAAGGAATTGTCTCTGAAGGATGAGCGTTGTCTCTGAAGCCTTCAGATGAAGAAGAGTTCCGTTTAAAGACTTCAAGGAAGCTGCATCTGAATACCTATGGGCTAGAAGATTTATGTGACTCATCAACACAATTTCAGACTCAGTCTTATAAGAGACTCTGAAGACCCACGTATGGCAGGTTTCCGAGATGGCTAGGATATCTATGGAAGTTTGTGTGATTTGATTGACCGGATTCTTGTCCCATCAAATCAGGAGAATATCTACAGTTGGATGACACCTTCCATATACAAAGGATATTGAAGATTGAATTGACTATACTTATGGAAAGCTGAAGTCTCAGTTGTATGGGCGACTGACTCTGAAGCGTTCAAACTCTGCTACAACGGTTAGAAGATCTTCTCTGATACAGTCTCCGTTAATCAAGGTTGATGACGATCAATCAATGATTGAGGAGCGATCCTTGGGACACCTTGACCAACGGCTAGTTCAAGGTTAGAGGAGTATAAAAGAGGATCAACGAAGACGATTGAGTAGTGTGACGAATTAAAAATTCCAAAGCCTTGAGCTATTCAAACTTGCGATTATTCTTTTGTACACGAGAGACACCACTTGCATGTGTTGAGAGGCTATTCGTGTGAGAAGCATACAGATTCTTGTAATCCTCGATTATATATAGTGGAAATCAGCCTATCGGCTGTCAGCGTGGGAGAGTGGACGTAGGCTTGATATAAGCCGAACCACTATAACTGTTGTGTGCAAGTTTTTCTATCTCATAACTCTGATCTTTGTGTTTTGCACGCCAGCCTTTGCATTCAGATTCATAATTTACTCACAATTAGAATCTCTAGTTTCACTTGTTCAGACTTTGATTCTGCATACTTTTTGATTTGATTATTAATTCCGCATCATATCATTTAAAATCTCTTTAAATCACCTATTCACCCCCCTAGGTGATATTGCTAGATCCAACAACTTTAACTTGTAGTACGTGTCAAAACTGTAAATTTTTTAAGGGAAAAAATTAAGGAAATGTCTAATAAATCATGTTGAGTTTAAAAATAAAAGGAAACAAAGCAGGAAAAGAAAGAAATAATATTGGCTTGACTTCTTGACACTTCTGGATACTCGAGTTTCTTCCATTTAGACTTGGAAAAGGTGGAAAATTAGTTCCATAAACCTCCATTTAATATCATGGTTATGCGTCACAATATTCAAAGTGCCACAACAAACAAAGTTACCACAAAGCCACATCCATCATTAATCAACATAAGGAGTCATAAACCTCCAGTAAGCTTTAGTGGTCAATTGACATATGCCACAATTTCAAAGTAGGGCTAAGTAGATATGAAATCAGCAACAAAACAAGTTTAGAAACTGACCTCATGTATGCCTCAGAGCTACTTGAGTGCAATGAAATTATTGAGCCACAGCCTCCAAATTTATCATGTGCACCAATGATCGAAAATGCTGCTGCACACATTATGCACGGTTCACAAGAATCTATGAAATTATACTCTGTTTAGGCAATCAAGTACTCGTTAACATATTCAAGCATGCAATACAGCACAATCTGTGAGCACTGAACATTCTGGTGCAGCAGCTTGCAACAGTTTTATTTCATTCCAAGAAAATAAATATCATTCATCTATTCTCTCTCCTCATTAAAGCATTTCTTTTGACTGTTCTCGGTCCAAAATTCAGATAGAGCACAATGGCAAATGAGAAACGTGAAACATTGTACATAGTAAAGCAAGATTCTTGCTATTGTTATCTGTAGTAATATTTAATGAAAGAATAATGGGAACAAAACCATTTACAGCACTTTTTAAAAGATTTGTTCAGATATACTATTTTATCATATTAGATATATTTAAGGCAGAAACACAAAAAAAGATCAACAGTAACTACGAGTGGTATCAATTCAAAAAGTGCTGTTCTCTAAAATTCATAGCAAGGGGTGGAGAAGCAATGATAGACATAAATTCTGTCTCATTAGTCCTGTTTGTTCCTGCTGCAATAATGTAACGCCCTGGATTTTCGATCCTTTTTCAGATATCTAAATAGAATGGATATATTTCATTGCTCGCACTCTAGTCGAATCTCAGTCGAGATTGATCACCTCGGGATGGCTAACCAAAAGGGAAGGGCGATTTAGGATTTAAAGTACGTGGACTTGACGGTCGATACGCGTATCTCCTATCCGCCGCCCGTTGGCCTGAGCATTTGCTAAAGTCACGAGTCAATGAATGTGGCCACGAAACGGATTTCTGATTTAGGGCAGTCGAAGGTCTTAGGGCTTTGCAATAAATGATTTGGACATCGTATTGGACTTCAGAGCGTTGGAATTAACTTGGAGCGCCGCGAAGGAGGCGATAAGTGAAAATGACTATTTTGCCCCCGGTTCGCTCTCAATTTCTTAGAAATTAATCAGTGAGTTTTTAGAGAGATTAGACATTAGATTTGAGATCGTCTAGTCGTCTGCTTCGTTTTGACTGTAAACTTGCAATTTTCAAAAAATTCGCTCTGCCGGTCGAGTCGCCGGGTCCCGTTTCTTCGCAAATAAAGTAACTCAATTAAATTTACCTACGCCGCCACTTGTCCTCATCCAATTGGCTGTCAATTTGACTTCTTGGCACCATGGCCCACCTTGGACACATGCTATCTCCTCATTGGATGAAATGTTGACTTTTTCTTCAAGCTTGTTGGGCAAGCCTCTCCTTGGCTTGCAAGCCAAGCTTTGGCCAGCCATTGGAGCCCTCTCTCTCCTCTCTTGAAGCCAATCCAACGTGGAGAACTTCTACTCCCTCTCTCCTTCCACTTCTCACGCTCAACTCTCTCATCTCTCCCTCTCGGCCCAATTTGAACTGCCAACTTCAATCGGCCGCCGGCGGAAATCCGACCGTTGGATTTTCGTGATTTTCGGGTATGTCATAGTTTAACGTCTTTGAGTCCAATGCAACTTGAATCGCTTCGATCCGACATCGTTTGGATTTCCATTCAAGCATTTTCATTTCGGTCGACGAATCTATCTCAGATTTCCAGATTTCTATTTTTGATTCCCGTTGATCCACCGCCGGCCACCACCGGACGTCCACCACCACCAGCGACCTTCCATAGCTTCCCCTCAAGAGTGTGACACTCTCCCTTTCCCACGGTATGACTTTCTCTCTCCCGAAACTCTCCATTTTCTCTCTCGGCCGCAGGGCGTTTTTCGCGTCCCTGCGTGCGCGCCCGGACGGAAATGGCTCGTTCGAGGTCGTCTGGTACCCGAATCGAGCTCCGTTTTCGTCCACGCGCTCATAACATCTTGAACTTCGATAATCTTCAAACGGATCATCGAAACTCCTCTTGTAGAAATCGCAGTACCGGATTGAAGTCTGCCCTATTTTCCTGGTTTTGATTCTGGTTTGGCTTCTGATTTTTTTCAGCTGGTTTCTGCCCTGATTTGTTGCTATCCAAGATTGATTGAGGTGAGTAAACTTTTGTAGGTTTATGTGTGGATATTAGGTGATCATATAGAGGGGTTATGCTGTCCAAATTTCGGTGCTAATAAAGTACCAAACTGGTTCTCTTTTGGGCATTCCTTGCTGGAATTTTCGGGTGATGTGTGCACTAAATTGCTGAGGTCATTTGATACTTAAAATATGAAACTCGTGTGCCGATTAAGTTGAAAATCGAGTATATGGAGTGTGAATGTGTTGACCGAATATGTGCATGAGTAAATGAGTGAGATTTAAGTGATGCAATTGAGTGCAATCTAAGAAAACTTGAGCGTTTGTCGGCGTATGATCAAACCGTGTTTTTAGAATCCATGGGGGTTGAACAGTGCACATATCTGGTGTTAATAGAGACGAGATATCCCTGAAATAAAGTTGACTTCCGTGAGTAATGAAAAGTGGGGAGTACAACTCTGGGTTTTCCTGTCTACTTGGTAAATGCATTGATAATTGTGTGTTACTGACTTGCCTGAGATTGCGCGGTCGCGAGATTGATTTATGTCATGCTTGTATGAAAGCATTTGAGATGCATTGAATGAGCCCGTTGAATCGTTTAGCACGACATATAAGTTCGGCAAGTCACTTGAGTTGAGATAGGATTTTATGCCCAGCCGACAAGACTGGCTTGGGAATTGGAGTAATAAGGGTGAGAATGGCTTGACCAGTGGGACTGGCTCGAGAACGGGTGGTGTCGTAGTTCCGGCTTGCAATTGCTCTGCTCGCCGAGGGCGCCTGAACGTGCACGGCACGGGGTAGCTGGAGAGATAAGGTGCCAGTCTGTGAACGCTTTATGCGTGGACTCGAGGCACGGCCTGTGGCGCTTTATGCGCGGGCGCAAGATCTGTTGAGATAAGAATAAATTGTTATAACTCTGAAATAGCATACTATGCGTGTTATGGACTTAGATTCGACTTTGAACTGCATGAATCAATTAACTATATTGAATGAGTCTGATGTAGTATGATCTATCTATTCGTGTGTACTTGTTTGATCTCGTTCACGTATACACGTCCCTCTATTTTATCGGTATGTTTACTCGCTGAGTCATTAGACTCATTTGCGGCTGATCGCCTTTCAGATCCACAGCCCTAGCAATGGAGAATCTGGGAGTGCTTTTTGGAGAACCTAAGGAGATAGAGAGATGGGAATCCCTATACCATAGCCACGGTGATACTGTGTATAAGCGAGTAGAATGTATAGTATGGGTTGACGAGGGTGGAGAGTTCTTGGAGCCCCTGAGGTTCGAGGCCTGGTACGAGAGAGGAGCCTTAGCTTTTAGCGGGCCTATCACGGGCTTGGACATAGAGGTACAGAGCGACGACGAGTACGGGGTGGTAGACCCTGTGACTTTTGGAGCGTGTGATCGCAGGGGCAAGTTTTCTTTTGGTAGCCTGTACATTGGTGCTGTACCTAACTAGTCTCTTATATGTATATATATATATATATATATATATATATATGATTAGTTTGTTCATGGTGCCCTTATTTATAATCAAGTTATAATGTTTATAACTTTGAATTTGCTACTGTCAGCTATCTACCTGCCTGTTTGTTTGTCGGGAGTTGAGTAGACGCTTTCGCTTGCGTTTCGTTAAGCCGTCGTCTGGCCGCGATGTTTTTCCTGGGCGATTGCAGGTCAGTTGGGCCATTCGACGAGGCTCGTGGATCGAAGGTCTTGTCGCGTGGTCGCTTGAGAGGGCGGGGCGTGACAAATAAGGTGCCCTTTCTCAACAATCACAGAGCTGTTCAATCAAAGTATGGTAAAAACAATACAACGTGAAATCATTTACTAATTAGGACTGAAAATACTAATCATCTCAATTAGAAAATAAAGTAACATTTCTGAAATGCACCTGGTTATTGAAAATAAGTTTCTTAGTTAATGGGAACTTCAAGGCTGTCCAGAGCAAGCTTTTTCTTATATAAGAAAACAATATAAAAGTCGGAATTATTTCAGTATCAATATAGCATTTCTCTCATACATGCATACAGGCAATTCAAGGGGGAACCGGCATCAACTTGCCAGCAGTGGAAATATTTCAGTATCAATATGCATCAACTAATGGAATGAATCCATGTCTCATAGCTATATGATCAAGATCTTGCAGGTTCTGTATGGTATACTGGTCACACCTAACACTTAAACTGATATGGCTCTAACAGCACTAAAGCAAACACAACAACTAATTTGAGAAACTACATGTTGCTCATTCCAGCGTGTCTTATTGTTGGTACCTCAGAAGTTTATCTTTCATTAATCAAGTTTCAGTCATTCAAGTAGCTTCTAGATATTTTAGCTTCTACGTATATCTCCTTCATAAACGCTAAGAACATAAAAAGAGAACTTTAAACTGCTGCGAAGGGGTCAGAAATCAGAGTTGACAATCAGCTTCTCCATTCTATGCAATAATTTATGCAAACTCCACATTTCTCATGATTCTTTTCTTTTTCATATCCACGGTCCTTAGGGCGAGAGAAAATAATCCATGGGCACAAGCCAATGATCATATTACTGTCATGCCCTAAGTGGACTTGGTTTCCTTCTCCCTAGTTTCCAAAGTCAAACATCAACATCAACATCAACATCACCTTTATCCCAAACTAGTTGGGGTCGGCGGTCGATGAACCCGAAGCGAAAAGCTTAAAATATACTAAAAAAGAAAAAATATAGGTACCAAAAAGAAAATAATAATAATAGTAATAATGAAAAATAAAATAAAGGAATAAATAAATATAAATAAGAAATAAATATAAATATAAATGTAAATAAATATAAATATAAATATAAATGACTAAACATGGCACTCTGAAACATAGGAAATCCCCCCCTTTATAACGCGGATAGCTTTCCTCCACTCCGTCCTAAGATAGATCGTACGCCAATCTATTTCCCACTCCATTAAATCTTGTTTTACTACCTTCTCCCAAGTAAGTTTCGGCCGACCTCGTCCTTTCTTCATATCGTGTTTTCGATAACACACTTCTGTTCTTATCGGAGCATCTAGGGGTCTACGGAGGATATGTCCAAACCATCTCAATCTATGTTCTCTCATCTTCTCTGCCACCGGTGCTATTCCAACTTTTCGTCGAATATCGTCATTTCTTATCTTATCCATCCTTGTATGACCACACATCCACCTTAACATCCTCATTTCCGCTACCCCAATTTTATGCTCATGTTGCTTCTGTACTGGCCAACATTCAGCTCCGTATAGCATTGCAGGTCTTATTGCTGTTCTATAAAATTTTCCCTTTAACCTAAGAGGGATTTTGCGATCACACAAAAACCCCGATGCACTGCGCCATTTCATCCAGCCTGCTTTGATTCTATGACTAACATCCTCATCAATCTCTCCTCTCTTTTGCAAAATTGATCCCAAATATCTAAAGGCATCTTTCTTAGGTACCTCCTCTCCAAGCATATCGACGGATTCTTGATCATCTCCTCTTGTCGTGGCAAACTCACACTTCATGTATTCCGTCTTACTCCGACTTAACGTAAATCCTTTGGACTCTAACGTGTTTATCCATAATTCTAACTTAGCACTGACCCCAGCCCTAATCTCATCAATAAGCACAATATCATCTGCGAATAGCATACACCATGGCACCTCATCTTGATATCCTTTGTTAGCTCATCCATAATTAATGCGAAAAGATAAGGACTCAAAGCCAAACCTTGATGTAAACCCACTGTGATTGGAAAATAACTTGATGTGCCATTACAGGCCTTCACACATGTCGTAACACCATCGTACATATCCTTGATTGCCTCTACATACTTTAAGGGTACTTTTTTCTTCTCAAGAATCCACCACAAAACTTTTCTTGGAACCCTATCATATGCCTTCTCGAGGTCAATAAACACCATATGTAGATCCTTCTTCTTTTCTCGATATCTCTCCATCAACTGTCTTATTAAAAAGATAGCCTCCATGGTAGATCTTCCCGGCATAAATCCAAATTGATTTACAGAGACCTTGGTTACTACTCTTAAACGATGCTCAATAACCCTTTCCCACAATTTCATTGTATGGCTCATAAGTTTAATGCCTCTATAGTTGCAATAGTTCTGAATATCCCCCTTGTTCTTATAGATAGGCACAATCATACTCTTCCTCCATTCATCAGGCATCCTATTAGCTTGTAGAATCTTGTTAAATAGTTTAGTCAACCAACTAATTGCCACATTCCCTAAGCATCGCCATACTTCAATAGGGACACCATCTGGTCCTAAGGCTTTACTAGTCTTCATCTTCTTTAAAGCATCCTTAACTTCTTGTGCTCTAATTCTACGCACAAACCGTCTATTTAACTCATCAGAAACGTCCACCAAATCCACCTCACTTTTATCGCCCTCCCCATTGTAAAGCTTGTTAAAGTAGCTCACCCACCTTTCCTTCACTTCTTCATCTCTTACTAACAATTGTTGATTTTCATCCTTGATACATCTAATCTGTATCAAGTCTTTACTTTTCTTATCTCTTATCTTTGCAAGCCTATAGATATCTTTTTCTCCTTCTTTGTTCCCAAGTTTTTTATACATATCAGAGAAAGTCTTGCCTCTAGCCTCTCTCACAGCTTTCTTGGTATTTTTTCGTGCCAATCTAAAGTTTTGCAAATTCTCTTCATTAGGACATTTATGCAGACAGCTAAAACACTCATTCTTCTGCTTAATTGCCTCCTGCACTTCTTCATTCCACCACCAAGTTTCTTTTGTTTGATGTCCGTACCCCTTTACTTTCACCTAACACCCCTCTTGCCACTCTCTGTATGCATTTAGACATGTCACTCAACATCCTATTTACTTCTCCCTCCAGTTTCCATGGTCCTTCTTGAAGCATCTTTTCCCTGAAATCGGTATATTTTTCCTCTTTTAACTTCCACCATCTTATTCTGGGATTTTGAGCCCTTCGCGGCATATTCTGTGCCTTATACCGAACCTTTAGGACCACCAACTTATGTTGCGTAACTACATATTCTCCAGGGTAGACTTTGCAATCTATATACGAGGTTCTATCCTCTCTTCTAGCAAGAAAGAAATCAATCTAACTACAATTTTGACCACTACGAAAAGTGATTAGATGTGACTCTCTTTTCCTAAAGAAGGTATTTGCTAACATCAAGTCATACGCTAGTGCAACATTCAAGATGTCTTCGCCACTCTCGTTTCTAGTCCCATAGCCAAAGCCTCCATGAACTCTTTCAAAACCTCCACTACTTTGGCCAACATATCCATTAAGATCTCCTCCTATGAATACTTTCTCCTCACGTGGTATCCCCCTTAAAATCTCCTCCAAGTCTTCCCAAAATATGTTCTTATCAGCTGCTGGCAATCCAACTTGGGGGGCATACGCACTAAGGATGTTTAAATCAACTCTCCCACTACTAGCTTAATCAAGATAATCCGATCACCTGATCTTTTGACATCAACAACTTTATCCTTGAAACTTTTATCGATTACGATCCCAACTCCATTTTGACTCTTTTTTGTGCCTGTGTACCATAACTTGAATCCAGTACCTTCCACTTCCTTAGCCTTTTCTCTAACCCATTTAGTCTCTTGCAGGCAAGCAATATTCACTCTCCTTCTAGCAAAAGTATCTGCTAACTCCCTCAACTTACCCGTTAGGGTTCCTATGTTCCAACTCCCTAGTCGAATCCTTATTCCTTGGGCATTTCTTGCCCCCCACACTCGCCCATAAAAGTGTGAGGACCCTCGCTCATTTTTCACCACATCCGGGCACCGATGTGGCGCATCACTTTGGGAATGATGGCCCAAGGCTAACTTCCTTACCCCTCGCACCCGCCTATCTTGGTGCGAGGACCCTTGCCCATTTTTCGCTACACCCGGGCGTCGATGCAACGCGTCGCTAAGAAGGGTACGCTCCAACGAAAATTCTAAAGGGTTCATCTCATAAGGGTAGCTCTTTTTTTACGGCCGGTTCGCTATGTCTGACGCCAACCCTCCTCCTTTACCCTGGCTTGGGACAGGCTATGCAAGCATACATAGGCGGAGAACCCGTCGCCAGCTGCACATCTTTATGATATCTACACGTCAAATGCACCCCAAATCTGTGTGCGTGTGTGAAGAAATGCTATACCTTCTAGAGATTGTCACTGATTTTGCAGCGTGTAACGTGGATTACCGATGAATTCCCTACAAAGCATCCACAGACAAAACTAACGAAGAAAACACTAATTCAATGTCTCTCAAACAAATTCAACAACACATTCTTCGAGTTCCCGCGCAATTGCAGCACCAAATGTTATCAATCCAAAATCCAGCTCAAGCATCACATCAACTAATACAATTCGGATGGGCCAGGCTTTACCTGATCCACAGCAAGCTGAACTAATTGTCCAAAACCTCAGGAAAGAATGGTTCACCCGAAGCTCCGTCTATCAGTTTCCATGGATTAGGACAGCGGAGGTAGTCTGTCGCCTCCGCTCGCCCGCCTCCATCGCCATTGGTTCGCTGGCAACCCTTTACAGAAGACGAACTTCTTCCATCGTGGAAGCTCGGGAATCTCTTGTGATCGATGGCATTCTGATTTTGCAGCATCCAATTCGGTCAAAATATCCCGCTCATTGAGGGAGGATGCAGGGAGTATTCTGCCCTTACCCAGATATAACTGCATCGAAGGGGGAAAACGGGAAAGATTCTCCAGAACGTCTATTTGGCATAGATAACTTCCCTCAAGGAATAAATGTTGTAAATTTGAAAGTCCGGTCTTCAAGCACGGATCAAGTGAATCCTCCTGCTTTGGGAACCCGACTAAATTTGGGCAACCCCCAAGCCTCATTTCTCTGAGGTTTTGTAATTTGTAAATGCTAGATGGAAGACCGACCAAGTTATGGCAAACATTTAAGAAGATCCGCTCCAAAGACACAAGATTTTCTATCGATGGAGGAAGTTCTTTAATGGCGGTGCCCTGTAAATTAAGTAGTATCAAACCTTCAAGTTCATGTGGAATGTCAGGAACCTTTCCAATTTTCGGCAACCCAAAAGGCTGAGCATTTGGAGATTTTTTGACTTGAGCTCCTTCGGTAAATTACGAAGTTCAGAGCAAAATCCTAAATACAACCGCCGTAAGTTGCCATGATTTGCAATGGACTCGTGTACTTCTACCAAGTTTATGCAAATAGAGAGATCCAATGACTCAAGATTTGGAGCACATGAGATGTCGGGCGTACGAACTAGCAAGCTGCATCCTTTAAAATTAATGTACTTCAAATGTCGGAATTCCTGCAGAAACGGCGAAACTAACTTGTCATTGAAAGTTACTATAAACTGATATTGTGAGAATTACACTTGTATTATGAAATTAGTCGATACTTACAAACTTTACCAGTAAATATATATCTATATATTTATTGGGTGAGAGATTGAAAATTAGATATAGACAAATCAAAATGCTAATGAATATTTGATTGGATGTAGGCCGTTTCTCATGCTCTGTGGCAATCGAAAAAGCCAAGTGAAATTATCACGTGGCGAGCATCGGAGTGAACATTTTATGTATAATCAGTTAAAGTTAAAACAATATTTTTTTATCACGATGAACATTTCCCAAAAATTAAGAAACTTCCAAATTTTTTTGAAGTCGTGCGAAGACAATGAAACGAACTCTGGAAAACATTACGAAGGAAAAAAAAAAAACATTCAACTCAAAATCTGGCTTTCCCTTTAGATTAAGAAATTAGTGGCAACTATTGAATCCCTTACATCGGCTTACCTGTAAAAGCAGTTCATGCATTAACCTATTGCATTGGATAACGTAAGGCTCCAACACTGATGACTGCTTTGAGCAGAAGCTGCTATGATTATGATATTTGATTTGCCACGTTAAAATCAAACGCTTAACCACTCACTTAGCAACTCCTTAGATGTTTTTACCTTTATGCATAAGATCAACCGTTCGTTCTTCGTATTTTGTTTTCTTTATGTGCTATCATCATACAATTTTTCTATAAAATAAAAAAGGGTTATATGTAAATAGCCAACACAGTTTATATACAGTAAGGAAGTTACACAGCTTATACCAATACATTTGCACATGCGAACTCCATCTATATTACTATATACAGTAAGGAAGACGTCCTAATTTTAAGGAATTTGAATCTTTTCTTATTCCTTCTATTACATATTTTGTAAATACTATCCCCGTGGACAGATACATGAAATAGGTTATTCTACTTTATCTCTCGCATATTTCAATATCATAGTTTGAATATTCCCTTGATGCCATGACCTCCATAATAAATTTTCAAATCTGGAAATGCCTTTCTCTTCTGCATATATTTATGAGATTTCTTTGTGTTGCCTATTTATTTCTGATAAAGTTCTCTATGCTTAATTTTTCAATGCCAAGTTTGTTGCAAATAAAATATTTCTGCGAGTAGTCAGTGTCATTTTGAAAGATAGAGAAGTGGTTTCTAAAACCTAGGAACACCACTACTCCGTATACAAACAAATGAGTAGATAATAAAAAGGTCTATGTAGGCAAATGCTCACCTCCAATGGTTTTGGCACTACCGTCATACTGCCTCCGCGCATATCAAGTCCCAGTAATTTATTTGGACCAGAGGAAAATTCTGGAATCCAGGGAGCACCAGGCCATTCAAACCATCTTAGACATTTTGGAAGACACACAGGACCTTGGAAAGAAACATTCCGCAAATGAGCAATCTCAACATTCTCATTTTTGTAAAAGCATCACGGCTGAGAGGTATCTTTATTGGCACAGGTGGCTCCAACACTATGGCTTTTACACCACAATCTCCCTGTCATGCATATTCAGTAATTAGAGTCAAAAGATAAGAAGTGGAGGTTTGATCATTTTTTTTTTTTTGGTCGAAAGTGGTTTGACCTTATGTACAAGCCTTACCATGTCGCTTGACAAAACATCAAGAACATCCTCATACAACCATAGTCTGCTACGTCTCCCGGGATCATCACATTCTTGGTTCACGATATCCTTTCCCATCAATTGAATCAAGTCATGCATTTGTATCTCTCCAGAGGGCTCGATTCTTATCAAGGACCTCTCAGTGAGAATTTGTAATCCTATTATTGCATCAAGATCGCACCCGCCAAGAACTTTCTTAACGTGACAAAATTCCCACCCATTAAAGAAGCAAGCAATGTGGAGAAAAATCTCTTTCTCATTTGGCTCTAGACCATCATAACTTATTTTGAGCACATCATTGATGTCTTTCTTGGGAATTTAGAAAGGTTGTCTAGCACACTTTTCCATTCATCTTGTCTTCTACCACATAAGAAGGAACCAGCACCACGAGTGCTAAAGGAAGGCCTTTAGCATGATCCAGAACACCATCCACTAGATCTTCCCTAATTTTTAAGTTTTGGTGCGGAGGAAAAGCATGCTTACTAAGCAGCGCACGAGCTTCACCATCCTCCAGTGCTTTAACTTCATGCACATGCACATGATATCGATGTATCATGAGAGTTAGCAAATGCTTGTCTCTTGTAGTAACGAGGATCCTACTCCCTTTATCAAACCAATTGCCTTGTTCTACTGAAGCAGGTGACCGCGCCAATTTATCAGCTTGTCCTACTAAAGCAAGTAACTGCTCCAATTTATCCACATCATCAAGGATGACAAGAACTCTTTTGTCACGGAGTCTCTTTGGTATTTGACTTTTACCTCTAGCGATATCGGACACCACTAATCTTTCCGGCGTAACAATATATCATTTAGTAATTGTTCTTGCAAAGTAACTAAACCCATTCCACTCTTTGACTTTTCTCGAACATTTGCCAGAAAACTTGAACCGTCCAAATTGTCACGCCCCGAACCCGGCGAGCCACGCGACATCCCTATTACCTGTACGATCGATTGGATAACAAGAACGACGGCCCAGGATACTCGTCGTTGTCCAAACGATCTCAGAGTTCCTTAGGCAACGGAAACGAGCTCCTTCAACTTCATGCACAGAAAGGGATAGATAGAGAGACCAACCAATCTAATTTACATCAAACCACTCCTTATATTACATCATATTTATATACATCGGTTGGGCGACATCAAATATGCACAAACCAAAATTCATGTCGTCCTTTGACATCTTATAGCTCGACCTTTAACAAAAAAGGCTTAGGTCGGCAATTTCTATCTTCGACTACAAGCAAACCATACAAATTTCTACAAAAGGGCTTCAACTCCAACTGTGCTCATCAAGCATCCGCCCCACCATCCGATCCAAGAAAAAGCTGAGTTTCCGACTCAATATCCAACTCGATCCTCTACCTTACTAGGATCGTATTCACTGCGGCGGTCTGGGGTCTGAAAAATGGGGAAATCACCCATGAGAACTAATCTCAGCAAGTTCACCCTAAATCCCTCTCAGGATACCAAATATCCCTAGACCCAACTCCAGTAAGCAATCACAAAGTAATCACAAACACGTGTACCCAAACAATATCACATGCAGAGGATAGCAATCAATAGTTTACTTGCCCTCATGGGCCAAGAATACAAAATAAAATAGTCTCAATTTCAGATAGCAAGTTCAAATGCATGTGTATGCCATTTTTCAGTCTCAACTCTTGCCTCATTAATCCTTAGGACCCGCGTAATGAAACCGCCTCAGGTCCGTACTCAACCCGCGTAGTAATACCGCCTCAGGTTGGTACCCGTGCCTCAGCCCGCGTAATAGTACCGCCTCAAACTGGCACCCGTGCCTCGACCCGCGTAATGGTACCGCCTCAGGTCGGCACCCTCATTTCTTCATCAATTACCCCGCGTAATGGTACCGCCTCAGGGTTTCATTTCTCACAACATTATCTGCCGTGCCACCATTATGAGACACCATTCTCATCAAGCAATTCCAATTTCGTTCGATAAATCAAACGGCATAATCAGGCAGATAATTCAAATGTAATGTCATCAAATGACTCATACACAATTCAAGCCAAGCAGTTCGAATATATAATCTCGACTCAATAAAGCATCTAAGCCGATCATTTTTAGCTAGCAAACGCAATTGCATCAGAGATTAGCTATCCTGTCCTTTCTCACTTTGAACCGTCAAATTGGGCCCACGACATCACGTGAACCCTTTCTAAGCTCACAAGGACGGTCCTCAAATCTCATCACCAGTACCGTTCAAAACTTCTAAAGTGTCGCAGTTGACACCCTCACTTCCGAATTGGGTCCATTTGATCCCCGATTGGTCAAATTTCTCATTTCTCAAGCTCCAGACACCACGGGGCCCACAATCGCACTCAAGGACAGAATTATTTATTCAGAAACAGCCACAATTCAAGTGCGTCCAGCGCACTATAAGTCTCAACAGCCACTATATACACAAATATCTCAAAGTCAGTCAATTTTCCTCAAGCGATCTACCCGTATCGCGTCCTAGAGTTAATCCAGGCAATATCTGACATCCTACACGAGATTAAGGATGCGACTTACCAAAAGAAAGCTTGATAAGCCAAGGAAACGGGGCTGTACAGAGGTTGTGAACAACATCAATCAAGACTGGCGGCGACGCACGGCGGCGCGTGGAAGAGGACGGCCAAACCAGCGAGAACCGGGGCTGTACAAGGGCTGAACCGACACCAAAATGAACTAGAAATCACATATTTGACATGGAAATGAGATCCAAGGGCAGCCGGGGTCGACATATATCAATTAGAATCAAAACAGAAATTCGGCACCCAGAAAACAGTTTCGTCGACTGATACGAGAAAATACATTTGAAGGGTCAAACGACCTCGGATTGAGGCGATTCAAGTGGGGTTAGAACCGTAAGACATTGAACTACAACATACCCAAAAATCGCGACGATCCAACGGTCGGATTTCCGTCGGCATCCAGTTGAATTTTGCTGCAGAAAGCTGGGCGCGGGAGAGAGAGGGAGAAAATCCGAAAATCTAGAGAGAGAGAGAGAAGAGAGAGAATGTTCTGAAAATAATGGAGGAGAGAGAGAGTGCTTTGACCATAAATATCCTAAGGATAATTATTGAAAATCACTATTCACTGAAAGCGACATAACGCTGAACGAATTGACTGATTTTTGGACTATCAGTGAATTTTCGGACTGATAAAGCTTGGGCCTCAATTATTTTCGGTCAAAGCTGGTCAAATTGGTCAAAAAGATGATCGACGAGATATTTCTCGAAATTCGTGAAATTTCAGGACCGGGTGGGACTCAATCGGTGCTGATTTGGCTCAATCGCAATCGGAAAATAACTCCAGATTTCGCCGTAAAATTTTTATAGCCTCTCTAAAAATATTCTTACCCTCATGCCATGGATTCTAGCTCAAACTAGAGGCAAGATAGAAATTCCCATTTTGCCCCTTTTTCACTGGGCATTCCGAGACCCATCTGCTCATTTTTCGCCTTTCTAGGCAAGGTCCAAATTCACAACTGTGACACTCATGAAAATCGATTGTCCTATTCCGGAGCTTAATTCGTGGCCTCATTCATAAGACGACAGCTTTAAATAAATTCTCAGACTAACGAGTGGCTTTTAGGAGTCACGCGTATCGACCATTTGGTCCACGTGCTTATATTCCTAGTTAGCCTTTCCCCTTTGGTTAGTCATCTCAGAGTGGCCAGCTCCAAGCGAGATTCATTTATAGCGCCTCTATGAAATAACCATTCTGTATTCGAATTCCAGAAAAAGGGATCGAAACTCAGGATGTCACAATTGAACTTTTGGTTGATGGTCGGTGCTTCCAGTTGTCTGATTCTGTTATTGCACTTATTTGATTATTGTTGAAATTTGTTGTACTTATACATTATGATCAGTAGTGCTGCTAGGGGAGTTCATGACAAATTGACATGTGATACTCTGGTAAGAGCAACATCTGTCTTTCTTTGAACCTTCCAATGTTGCCCTTCGCTTATCTCAATTTATCCTTCATTTATCTCTTATTTCCTTTTATTGAACTTTATTGTATTACATTTAGGGCCTGCATGGTAATCATTCTATTCCAAAAAATTGATTTTGATTAAAATGACTTTTTCTGATTCTGTTTCTAGATGAGTTTTAGAGAACCAGAAACGCATTCGATAACTGCACAAAATTTTTATTTCGAAAAAATATTGCTCTTCCTAATTTTTTTTATTTAAGTCAAATAACTATGTAGTTACTTTCTAAAATTTCATCCTAAATTGAAGACTAATTTCCAATGCAAAATTAAATAATTCAAAATACATTTATTCTTTTAGCATATCATAAATGAAACACAAATTTTAATACATGACGTTTGAAGTTTGATTGAAGCATGGGACATGTTCCCATATTAAGGACTCATTTTTTCTTTAATATTGCGTTGTCCAAATACATACAAACATAGCTGCCGAATAATCAAATTATCCACTAAAAAAAAAAATCCTCCTTGATACGAAGTACAAGTCCTTCACTATCATTTTGCAACTTCTATCCTAAATCCAAGTGGGTGTTTAGCTCAAGCTCCATGTGCAGATGGTCACATTTTGTGATGCACAGCTACAAGTATATATGTTACCATCCGCACGTTAAATGCCCTCATCTTTTGCGACATTTTTTATAGAAGAATGAAATCTAGAAAATTTAGGCCCAAAATTATGAAAATGAGTCAAACTAGCCTAATCTAAGCTTCTTCTATTTTTAGGAATTTTCTAAATTTTTGTGACTTTTTAAAAAATTTCCAAAATTTTTTCTAAAATTTTATTATTTTTATTGGATGAGAGAAAAATGACTGAGAGAACTGAAAGAAAAAAGTAAGAGATCTGAGACTTCATTCTATTTTGTGATTGATTGGTGTTTTTTTTTCAGAACCAAGCTTTTTTTTTGTTCTGGATATTGCTTAATATTGCTTCTGATTTATTAAAACTGATTATATAAACAGAATCAGAATCATGACATTATTTGGTATTACCAAACATGATTCTCTTTCTTTAAACCTTCCAATGGCCCACATATCTCAAAATCATTTATGTCTTATTTCCTTTTATCGAACTTTATTGTATTACATTTAATAATTTCATTTTTTCTATGAGTAAATATCATTTACTTCAAACTAAAAGCATGTGGATAGACTAATTTCGCCTATAAGCAAATTCCAAACTAAGCAACAAAATCTCGGCTACAATAAAAACGATGCACCTTAAAATTCACAAAGAACACTAGCAGCAACTAACTATGAACATTTCCTGCCAGAAACAGGGATAAACAATGAATTCTCCCCCTGTGGCATAGATCAAGCACGTCCTGGTTTATCATCCTACGACCACCATGGAACAATGAAGCATGTGAAACTTGAACAAAGAACTCAATAGATTGCAGCACTCTAGGTCAACTTCTAGGAGACCACTTTCAAACTTCCTTCTTTAACTTAAAAACTGAATCAACGAAAATGTTTCATTATCCACAATAATAAATTTTTAAAATTTTTATGAATAATGAAAAAAAATTCATTCGTTTATTTTTAATAATTGATACAAGCGAGTATTTATTGAAAAATATTTTTCAAATTTTTACCTTCAGTCACATCAGCAACTTTGGCGTAGCTTCTAAGCTAAGTAGTTTCTCCAAACAAATGTATTGTCAGCTTTTGCTTTTATGGCCCATGTACAAGAGTATAGGATCCGATTAGTTTTGAACCCAAGCAATCCATGAAGAGCCCAACTTCATTAAGGCATTCCACATCGGACTGAGCACCACGCTGTCCCAGATAATTCAACTATATTAAAAAATAATTAAAAATAAAATTTACTTTCAAATATTAGGAATGGTGCTTAGGGAGGTTTTTTTTTTAAAAGTTATGACATTAAATAATTGATTGAATGTTACGACATTAAAAAAAAGAAATATGGAAGTTATGACATTCTAGTGATCGACGGAAAGCTTTTACGCTAAAATAAGCGCAATGCAAAAGATATGACATTTGTAATGCATTTTTTTTCTTGTGGATCACCTTCTTATTATGATTGCCATTGATCTCAAGCGGGAAATTCCTCCATACATGTTCTTCTTTGTGAAGCCTGCCATAGTTTCTATATAGGAGTGCGAACTCAATTTAAGATGCATTATTTTTTTCCCCTTGGATTATTTTTTTCCCCTTGCATGCTCTTCCATGCTCAACTGTCGTCCACAATGTATAATGCCATCACTGCCGCTTGTTAATGCTATGACGCCAACACCGTGCCGTTGTTGTCATCCACCACTCTAGGGTTGCGACTATCTATCTCGCTATACCCAACCTTTGCTTGAGGCTTCTGTCTGAGTCCGACGTCTCGCAACTTCGAATACGAGGTCGCAACCTCTTGATTCAAGGTTATGAGGCCTCAATTCTGAGATTTACGCCTCAGCTAGCCATAGAGAGAGACGACAAACAACGAGTTTGAAGTCGGTGGCGGTGGTCGCTTGGGTCGTTGGCAGTGGTGGAGATGTAGTATGTTTGTGGCTGGCGGTGGTGGTCACGTTGGCTTATGTGGCTGTTAAAGGGTGGTGTGGTGAAGGTGGTGGCAAGTGGTGGTGGTGGTGGTTAGTTACGGCCCTTTACACAATCTCAAGTCAGTGTGATTGTAATCATACACAATAGATAAGGTGGACGTCATGCAATCTTCATCCTTTCAACAATCGAAATTTAGTGGATTGAGTTTAGACAAGTGGTATTATAACCATTGAATTCTCAAAATGACTATTTGTATGCATTACAAAGTAGCGGCATAGTTATCTATCTAGATAATTATTGAGCGAATTTAGTGCATCAACTACATTGAAGTTGATCCGCTAAAAATAGTTAACTCCATAGAAATCTCTTCAACTTCTACGACTCATTTTACTAAATATATTTTTCAATTAATAACTTAGTACTGATTAGGTGCACACAACTGCCTCAATGTTGGTTTTGGTAGCAACTTCTCACAACTGCTCAAGTTTACCAACTATTGTGTCGATGATCCCCCACATTTCGTCAACAACATATATCTCTATAATTTACGTCACGTGGCAATACAATGAGAGCTTAAAATTAAACGAACTCGTAAGCTATGATGGTCCATTCAAACAAACTGCTCCATCATAATATTCTCTTTAAGACCCTATTTCACAGAAAAAAAATTCCCATAAAACATTTTGTGGATTTTTCGGAGGAGGCAGAGAACAAGCTAGTCCTGAAATACATTTTCCCCTTATGAAAAAAAAATTCTAAAATAGGGAAAAGATTTTCCTCTTTTTGAGAAAGGAAAAGATTTTCCTCATCTTTCCTTCCTCCTCCTTTTCACATCTTCTTTCTTTTTAAGTATTTTGTTACTTTGTTTTTATTTTTATTAATTTTTTGAAATTCAAAAAATTTGTTTTTTTGAATAAAAATTATTTTAATTACTCTATTTAATTTTTTTTTTCTTTTTTCTTCTTTAATGTCGCCGGCCACAGGCGAGGTTAGGCCAAGCCTCACCGTCCCATGCTGCCCTTCCAAGAAAATGATGTCGGAATTTTTACAGCAAAAGAAAAACTGGCCCTAAAGACAGCTAACTGTCAAAAGAAAAATCTTGATTCCTCTGCATTTCCATGACCAATTCTCAAGCTCTGTTTCCAACCCAGAAAAATTCAAGCTCATGCCATATCGAATTCGTGGCCAAGATTCAGGCTTCCAGTTCCGAGCAAGATAAAGAATTTCATTTTGAACAAGAATGCACATGAGCAAGAACAAGAACAGAAGAGCATGACCGTGAAGCAGAGCAGACAAGCTGCCGGCGGCCATGTAATCGTGGACCAGCAACTTCTCGTCCTTCAAGTAATACAAGGCTCTCAGAGGGACCACATTCTCGTGCTTCACCTTCCCAAGCACCTCCATTTGCGCCTCGAACTCCTTCTTGCTCGCCACCACGTCCTTCAGCCCCTTCACCACCACCGTCGTCCCTTCCTCCAGCACCGCCTTGTACGACGTCCCCACGCTGCCCTTCCCCAGGACCTCAGGCCATGCCTTGCTGGCCTAAGCAAAGCCTCGGTGCCGCCGGATCTGGGTCGGCCAGGCTTGGCCCTCGAGCGAGTAGAGGTTTGACCTCGCTTGAGGCCGGCGACGCAGAGACTTGCCTTGCTGGCCTCAACGTCACCGACCTCAAGCGACGCCAAGCCTCGCCGGATCTAGCTCGGCCAGGGTCGCCTCACCCAACCTCGCTAGCCGTCGTTGTGGCGGGCGACCGACTAAGGAAGAAACTAAAGAAGAAAGAAAAAAAGAAAAAGAAAGAAAGAAATTAAAGTAATTAAAAAAATAAAAAATAATAATTAAAAATTCGAATTGATTTTCCTAGAAAAATAAACGTGTACCCATTTGTTAACGCAGCAGCTTTTGGGTTTTGCATTTGGGGCTAGGGTTTGTGCATCTTCATAGTTGTTCACTTGTTGTTTTTCATGGGAGGGTAATTTGGTACTTTCGTCATTGTATCATGTCTTGGGATGGAGAATGGTACTTTCAATAACGGAGGTGTAAAAGTGGCAATGGAGTGAAGGATGAGGAGGGTAATTGGATTTTTTATTTGCCTAACTAGCAATCAAATCTTTCTTCTACAATTTTGGCACGAAAACAAGACTAGAATTGGATTTGTAGACATATGACTTTGTTGGGAAGAACCTAATGAACTTATCAAGTTAAAAAAAAAAACTCACGAATAGATATAAATAAGTTAGCTCATCAACAAGTGATATGTCAATGATTTCGTAGCAGCGTTATGCAAATCAATGTAGATGTTTTGCTAGATTTAATTTCAAAGTATCCTTGAGTGATTTAAAGGTCATGCAAATGTGCATCATATTTGCCCGCATGATACTTGATTCATGAAATTAATCAATTCATTGTTTGTCACGGGCTCGTTCATAGAAAAAAAGAGAGAATTATGAAATCAATATGGGTACCTTATGAGGACTTTGTAGTCCACATCTTTCCATTCTCTATATTTAGAGACTGCTCTTAGTTTTGAAATTTGGCCTACTCCTACGACTTCCTTCATTATTTTTTATCAATGAGGAGAGAGCCAATTTAAATAAGTTATTCCGAGCTCTAAAAATACCCGTCTAGAAGCCACATGGACCCGTTATAGGGAAGATGCAGGCTATAGCCTCATGAATTTTGATTTGGCGCTTCTTAGGGCCTTCGGCTATTACAAGGATTCACATTCATCGCTTGATCAATAGAAGGATAGAACAGAAAGTCAATGCCATGGACTTTACAAGACTGTTTGATAGTTCAGACAAGTAAGAAATTAGAATGACAATATGTTGTCGAAGTCGTTATTGTCTTCATCAAAAACAACCTCCCTACTCTGGTTTCATGAAAAAAAAATCTGGTTTCATGACTTATGGGAGAGAGAGAGAGAGAGAGAATCTAGTTTCATGACCATTCTGCATATCACCATTTTCACATTCATGCTAAAAAGATACAACTCAGCTCTTCTAGGCTTCCTCATGCCTGACCCTCATGGCGTCGAGATAAGATTTGCCCTGTAGCTCTCTCGTTTGATAACCCTTCATATGTTCTACCACCGTTATCCTCCTAAACAGTACTGGGGTCTCCGTGGTGATGAGGCTCGGTGCGGGTCCAATCTCGGCATCCATTCTCGGACTAAAGAATGTCGCAATGGAGACTCTCTCCTTCACTGCATTCACCATCGCACGATGCTCGATGCTCCGATATATCCCATTCGTTATAATCTGCTATCAGCCAATGAAGTGAAGGCTTGGAGCATGAGACAATGAATTATCCTGAATATGGTCAAATGTTGATGTTTCAATTTATTACCTCAATAGTGTCTCCTACATTGATGATGAAAGCACCAGGGAGAGGTTTCACAGGAACCCACTTCCCATCTTTCCTTATCTGGAGGCCCTCCATTTCATTGACCTGGAGGAGAATGGTGATCGCACAGGCATCGGAGTGAGAGTTGAGGCCTATTACGAGCTCGGGTTGTGGACATGGCGGGTAATAGTTCATCCTCATCCATTGCGCCCCATCTTCGAACATCCTTTCGAGGTCCTTTGCGTCCATTCCTAAAGCCTTCACCATGAGGTGGAGGAGCTTTATGGCTAGGGTTTGCATTTCCTTTGAGTAGGCGTCCAAATCGTCTCTACCATGTAGACAGTTTTGTTCTTCAGGCGAAAGGGAATATTTTGGAGCCCGCCACATACTAAACTCTTGAAGACAAGAAAGTTGTTCATGTCCTAATTACATCACGTGATATTCCGACTCAATATCACTTACCTAATCAATTGATCTCACACTTTATGCATGTCTGCCCATGGCACAACTTTTACACAACAGTTCTATCCTTATTTTAATGCTGCGCTTTCCCCATGGAGAGAGAGAGAGAGAGAGAGAGAGAACCTGAAGGGAAGAGGGAGTTTGGGAACAAGTGAGGCTCCCTGAGAACAGCAGGGAGGGTCTTGATGCAGAAGATGTCAGCCCAATCAAGCTTTTGGTCTTCCGAGAACACAAAGACCTGTCCGAAGCCGCCCAATTCGCCGTCTCGCCAAAACTTCTTCTTCTCTTGCATTGGCATGTTGAACAGCTCTTCCGTCCCCTCTTCACTTTCTCTAGCAACTTGGGGCTCACTTCATGATTTATCAGCTGAACAATTGTTAACACATAACTATCATTCATATTTCACCCAAACAGGTAGTCCATTGAGATCAAGACAGAGAAACTCTGATATCCTGAGTGATGAGTAATCAACAGATCTCAATTCGAACATAAATTAAGAATGTTGCAATAGATAAATCTTTCTTGTGGGCAATCTCTACAACAAAGTCAATCGAGGAACTCACCTCTCCAAATTACTCTGTGCGGTAATAATCCCCTTTAACGGTAACATTGCTCTACCTAATCTCAAAGGTACAACAATTAAGTCTACTTTTCCCAACAGGAGCTCAATACCTGGTTAACTTACTAAGTAGGGTGTGCAAACAACAGATGTCGATTACCTCAAATTGACTGTAATTTAATCTAATAAATTGTCATACACTGTCGATCAGAAACATGGACTTGCCAATGAAGTCTGATTTCTCACACCTATTATGAAGATTGAATTTTCATTATATGGTGATGTAACAAAAGTGAAACAGATGTATCCCACTTTCTTGACCCCACGAATTCAGGATGCTTTAGTGGCTGATGCAGAAACATAGATTGGTATGAGGTAACAGGTGAGTGCGGGGAGCAAAATAAAGTGGCTCCTGTGAGCAAACTAAAGAAATTCCACAGGAAAATCTAACAGACTACAAGATGGTGGCTAAAATCTCACAGGAAAAGCTAACTTTTTAATCTCTTTCAATCGATGAGCTCCCTTTTTTCTGTGACACTTTCTTGAACACTTTGAATTTCTAACGCAGTTGTATTGTACCTGAAAGAAGCCCCAGTCTTTGCACGCATGGTGCAGCTTATCGAGCTCCAGCTCTGCACCAACCTCAGAAACCAATCTCCCTAAGTCGATCACGGGGACTTGAGGCAAGCCGGAACAAGTGTCAGTAAACACGGGACTCTAGATTGTTGCGGATGTATCTCTTTGGGACTGTGGCCGGGTTCTCCTTCAGTATGTCTTGAACACACGGCACCAGGAGCGACCTCTCTCGTGTGTTTACATGTGTCTCCATTGATAACAATCCAGAGGATGAGCAATCACAGAGACTGATGATTTGTTTGTTCTGAATGATGAGCTTCTTACGCTCACAAGAGAGGAAAGGAGGCGAACCGGTCATGTCGTTCTTTTGCTGAGGAGGCAGAAATTTATAGATGGATTTTTGTCAACGAGACTGTTCATGATAGGAGGTGTCCACCGAGCGTAATGGTCGTAGAGCCCAACGAGGGTAATGCTCCTTGATAAAATGCCCTTTCTCCTCACGAATTATTGAAAACATATGCAAATGTCTAGATTTGATTAGTTTGGATGCTATTATATTGTACTATATCATTTTGAATTGTCTTTACAAAATGAGTTGCGAAAAAAATCTCACCCTTGAACTGTCAATATTTTAAATAGTATTTCATCCGTGATTTTTATCTTTAAAGGAAAGTCAAATGTGCATAGCACTTGATATTGAATAATTAAATGGGTGGTGGATGACATGATGCTTTGGAAGCATCTAACATTTTCTCACAAAAATAAAATAATTGTGGATGAGCATTTGCTGACTCATTTTCAGCTAACAAATTGGATAAAACAACATATCCATTTATTAAAATATCAATATCTATCACTTTATGTGAGTCTCACTCATCTTCCTAGCCATTAGTCTAATTTCTCGTAAATATTCATGTACCCATAATCTTAATAGGCTAACATTGCAATTGTTCAAGTACATGCATTTCTAGATCCACCATTTTTCTTAAATTTATCGGTCCAACAACGTATTGTGGATTGCTCTTATAGTGGTGGGAGAAATACTCTCTCTCTTCTCTGAAGAGTTCCCCCTTCTTCCATGGAGATAACCCTAAACCTAGCCCCTGCAGCCCTACACACTATTCCTCCCTCATCCTTGCCCTTCGGCTGGTATTCCCCTGTAAGTGTCCCCTTCGTTCCATGTCCTATCTCCCTCTGTGGCCCACCATTTGGAGAGTATCCTCCCCCTATTACCCCTGTAACCTAATCGAGCTCCCCCTTCTGCTCCACTATCCCCCTCCCTTGACCATGTCCTCTTTGTAGCTCCAGAAACCACAGCCCTAACCCTAAGCCTACCTTCCTCATGCCGGTCTCATCCCGAAAGGGTAGAGGTTGACTCTCACCCCTTCCCCATACCGGGATCTCCCTTCAACCCACCCCACCTTAGTCAAGTTAGGCCTCCCGTTCTTGTAAGAGCCCTGCAGTTCCGCGGCGCCTCTTCCTTGCACCCAGGAAGTCTCTCGGAGGCCCTTGAAGAGTCCTCTGTGATGTTGCAGAAAAGACCCTCGCATCCCCATGTATGCTTAATCGTTCCTGTAAAATAGAGGGATAATTTCATCTGTCATTCAGCCCTCGGTAGTTCTCTAGACCTGTAGTTGGGTGGGTGCTATGTCAGGTAAAGAAATAGAAAGTGATATACGGTTGATGGCTCTATGTAAAAGGCTAGGAGATATGTGGTCTGCAAATGATGAGGTCGTTGTAGAGGAAGAAATCCCAGAGGAAAAGGCAAAGGAGTGTGACCTAATCTTGTATGGCAGACTATTCTCAAAGTCAAATGTCAACTACCAAGCTTTCCTCACCACTATGAAGAAGGCGTGGAAGGTGGAAGATGTGGAATGCGTCTCGCTTGAAAATGGTCTATTCTCCTTTCAATTGAGACTGTGGAGGTGAAAAGAAGAGTTTTGGAGGATGGACCCCGGTGTTTTGCGAGAGACCTTCTTCTTCTGCAGCCATGTCAGCCGGATATACCGATCATGTTATGAATTTACCCACTGCGCCTTTTGGGTTCAACTAATTGGGATTCCAAGAGGGAGACTGATGGAGGACGTGTTAAGAAACGTGGCTGCCAAGATTGGAGATGTTCTCGAAGTAAAGATTGAGTCAGATGTAGCAATTTGATGAAAGTAAGCAAAGCTAAAGTCCTTATGGATTTATCTGCCCCCCTAAAGTCAGGCACTATCCTTACTCTGGGAAACAGGAAACTTTGGGTAGATTTTCGCTATGAAAGACTCCCCAAATTTTGTTATTCATGCGGCTGTATCGGTCACTACACAACTGATTGTGTCGTGTACCCTCATGAAGAGGCAAGTAGTGGAAATAAACTCACTAGGGAAGTTTGGTGGCTGGCTACGTGCTGAAGCCAGATCCCCTAGCCCATTTTGGGAGCTCTTTTTTGGGAAGGAAATGCCCGAAATGATGAGGAAGAATTGATTCCGGAGACTCCTTTACCTGATGACCAACATAACAATGTCATGCTAGAGTTAAGGGAGGCGAGGGATACGGGACAGCAGAACCTAAGTCTAATTGCGAATGCCCCTAAGGTTGGGTATGCGACCGTTCCAGCACCCATACTGATATAGACACCCACATATTTCTAAGGAAGAATCTAAAGCTTGAAAACCCTCAAGTAGGCAAAAGAAGGGTAAGGCAGTGCTGAAAGTTCAACTCCAAAAGAAAATGAAGAGATCTTGCTCCTCAAATAGCGAGCTGCTCTTGGAAACTCTATTAATGAGGAAATGTTACTCGAGACTCCATTTTATTGGCAGAAGCAGGAAACGAATGGGCTTTGGTGGG
>JAGVVM010020426.1:0-10427 GCA_019149425.1 Psidium friedrichsthalianum
AAACTTGGCTGTAATGGGGCCTAAACCACACTCCTTGGACTATGACCTTATAAAAAACAGGGGCCCAACTTGACTAATGGAGCTTAATAACTTCATAATGGGCCGACTTACCTTAGTGGACCAATTACCTATGTGGGCCTTGGGCCTTAGAAAGGCTTCAGACCTTTGAACCCGAATTCACTAATCGGGCCTTAAACCAAGCTAAGCCTAATCTAACTGTAACCAAGGGGTAATAAAACACTGAATCATTCGTCGTGGGCTACTAATTCCCAGGGGACTAATATGGGTGATTGGGCTTAGGTCGAATTATCGAACCCGCTATGATGGGGTTCAAATCTATATGGGCTTAACTAGAGAGATGGTATAAGATATTCTATTGGGCCTGTTTGGCCGAGGAACTGCATGTGTGGGGCCTTCGATATCTTAGTTTGCGCTTGTCGAGCACGTGAATATTTGATGACTTCTTGATGTGCTCTGTACTCGTGCATATATGCCATTTCATGCATGCTCTATGTCTGATTTGCTGGTTGCAATCATGTGGGCCCGCATACATTGAGAGAATGGCATGTGTCACCAGAGATGTGGCAAGAGAAGGTGCCCGAGAGGCGTTGATACGCGGGGAAATGGAGGGAAAAGGGAGAAACCAACGTAAGGCGTCAGATACGCAGTTGGAATTTGCCAAGAGGCACCGTTGGGTGAGCCCTGATGGGATTTGGAGTGATAGACGGGCATGATCCATTGGGATCCGTTATGGCCGATTGAGGCCTGAGTATGATCCATTGGGATCCGACATGGCCGGTTGAGGCCTGCATCATTGCATATGGCATCATGTTTGACTGTCTATGTGCCCGTTTGTATGATATGAACTATACTGCTATGATTTGCACTTTTGTTTATGCATGTTGGGGTCTGGTACCGAGGGGACTGAGAGTGTCTGAACCCTGGACCGCGAACCTAGTCCACTGGATAGGATCGACCCCACCAATATACGCTATCCTACGTTAGGATTAGTGGTGAGCTTGCTGAGTTTCGACTCACGGGCGGTGGTTGCCCTTCATTTTCAGATCCAGGTCGCCCGTGATGGATGCACCACCGATGCTTTTTGGACTGCCAGTACAGATGGATACCCAGATCACCCTCCATTTTGATATGCACGCCACGTTGTGGCATAGGCATGTGACGACTGTATTAGTAGATCAGGGTGGACCCTATCTTGTACCCCATAGATTCGAGGCCTGGTATAGAGAGGGCCTGTATGGCTTGAGGGACCTCAGAGAGATTCCCGATTCCCATGGAGGACGACCCGATCTTGTTGCAGCCAGCCGAGTATGGTGGCGAGGTGATCGACCTCGACCCACTGCAGGAGTTGCCGTCCCCAGGACGTTCGAGATCGATGGCCACGAGGAGGGTGACGCCATGGACACGGATGAGGAGGATCCAGAGGAGGACCCCAGAGGAGGACCCGAGGAGGAGCTTGAGGTGGACTGAGTCCCGCTGTTACTGGTCTAGTTTTGAGAGCGTAGATAGCATGACCATAGATGAGGTTTCTTTTGAGGTCTGTACTTAACGCTCGATGTATATATATATATATTGTGTTTGAATTACCTTTTGTAAAAGTGTTCTTGTCTTTCATTCTACCCCATTATCTTGTGTATGTATGATGCATAGAAGGCACGTTTCCGCAGGATTGTGTAGCATTGCGCTAGCGTCATCTGGCCGCGATGAGTCCTGGGCCGTCGCTAGTCGTAGGCCAGGTGTACGCAGAGATTCGTTGATGTTTATGAACAGGGGTGTCGCGTGCTCGATTGGGGTCGGGGCGTGACATCCCCGTTCGAGTGGTATCAGAGCAAGGTCAGCTCGATACGAGACCGTTCGAGGATTTGGAGTGATAAGGCTGACAATTTTGGGGTAGTTAGATAGACAGACCCTAAACCAGGATTAGGAAAGGGTAGAATGCATGAACTGATTGGCGCATGTGCTTGCAGAGTTAGGTGACTAGTCTAGTAGAATATAGACTATGGTGTTTGAACTAATCTGCAGATGCGTCAGGACCTGAGGTAAGTTCTAAAGCTGAACCCCATGAGTGGGTGCTTGAGTGCTGATTGCTGATTGCTGAGTGGTTAATTTGCTAAGTACTGCTTGTGTTGTATGCCTAGTCGGCTGTTGCGCGCTGCTTGACCATCATGCATTGCACGATTTCTGCATCAAAAAGGAAAAATGGTTAAAAATGAAGTTGATTTAAAATAAAGATTTGAGGATTTGAAAAGGGCATGCATCATATTTTATTGGGTTGGGTAACCGTCAGCCTGGTATGGGACAGGTCTGACGGGACGTCTAAAAACTGCAATGAAGCGTGGTATGGGACACGTGGAGTGGGATTCTCTCTGGCTGTGGGTAACTTAGGACAACTGTTCGCACCAAGAAATGAGGAGGGCGGGGAGTGGTCGCCGGGGCAGAGACCCGATCAAGGAGCGGCTCCTGACAGGCTTCTAGTTGAGGTGGCGAACAGAGTGGCCTAGGTTGTGCATTGTCAGGGTGAGTCTAGGTGTCTTCCTAGTCCAATTGCATTTAAAAGCTGCAGCGAACTTTACATGCATAATCATGTCAGTAGACGCGACAGCAGACGAAAGCTTGATTGCTAGTTTTAGAGTTCCGAATTCCTGAATGGGAATTTCGTTGGTATAGGTGTGAGTGAGAACTAGAAAGGATGAGCAATAGGGGCAGAAGACCCAGTGCGGGAGCGTCGAGTTCAAGGGCTCCTGCACCTGAAGGAGACCCAAGGATAGAAGAGATGATGAGGGTATTAACTGAAGTCAGCAATTTGATAGGTAGGCAAGCTGCTGAGAGAGCTGCCACGTTGCCCAAGCAGCTGAGGCCGCCTTGGCCGCTGCAAATGGAGCCCATGGAGGCAATGGGCATGGCAATGGGGGACGTCAGACCCATCACATAGTAGAGCAGTTTCTGAAGCTGCAACCCTCGAAGTTTGACTGGCACTGGAGGACCTGAGGTAGCTGCCTCGTGGGTCGAGCAGCTGGAGAAGGCATTTACAGTACTTGGATGCACAGATGAAGAGAAGTCTCATTGGCGACCTACCAGCTCCAGAACACCGCTGATGATTGGTGGAAGGCCACCAGAGGACGGGTCTTCCTGATGGCATGAGGCCAAATGGGCTGCTTTCTGCGCAGCGTTTAATGGCAAGTACTTCTCCGAGGCGGCCCAGGAGAGGAAAATGGAGGAATTTATCAGACTTCGCCAAGGGTCAATGACTGTGGACCAGTATGAAGGCGAGTTTGCTAGACTGTCCAAGTTTGCTCGAAGGCTGATTGAGGACCCGTGGGACAAGGCCAGGAAGGTTCAGAGAAGGGCTGAGGCCGAGCTGAAGAGTATGATAATCGCTACTGGGCTGAGGGACTACAACGAGATATGAGAGAGCCCTGGCAATAGAGCGAGACTTACAGGAGAAGGCTGCCGCATCTGGATCGCGGTTCATGCCTGGAAGGGACAACAGAAGTTTCGGCAAGAGGCCGATGAAAGACACTCGCAGGTTCGTTCCACCTGCAAGAAGGACCCTGGGAAAGCCACCGTTCGCTGGGAATCAGAACTGCCGTGACTGTGGCAGGAGACATGGGAACAGCCCCTGTCCGAAGAAGACGGGAGGATGCTTCAGATGTGGGCAGATGGGGCATATTCAAAGGAACTGCCCGAGGAATGGACCAAGACCCCAGTTCCAACCGCAGCAGCAGCCGCAGATGGTCAATGCTCCGTAAGGAATTCTGAACCGTCCACCTGCTCAGGGACGAGTTTATGCAGTGGCGCGCAAGGATGCTGAGAATGCGCCAGGGGTGATCACAGGTACCATTTCTCTCTGTGGTCACACCGCTTATGCTTTATTCGATCGGGTGCATCCCATTCGTTCATATCTGCACGTTTTGCTGAGTTGGCTGGAATAGAAACTAGACCGTTGGATGTTGTATTGCATGTGGCCACCCCGTTGAAAGATAAAGTAATTGTTATGTTAGGGTGTAAGGGGTGTGAGATAGCTCTGGGAAATAGAGTCGAGGAGATTGACCTAGCTGTCCTGCCCATGTATGATTTTGACTTGATTGTTGGCATGGACTGGTTGGTTAGACATGGAGCAGTTATTGACTGCAGTAGGAGTACTATAAGGCTGAACCCAGTAGATGGGCCTGAATATGAGTTTAAAGGAAATCGAGGTGAAACCTCAATTCCTTGGATTTCCGCGATAGAAGCAACCAAGCTGATGGACCAGGGTTGCCTAGGATTCTTGGCATCTGTAATAGATTCGTCGGCTCAAGAGGTGAAGTTGGAGGAGGTGCCTATAGTAAGGGAATACTCCGATGTGTTTCCTCAAGAATTGCCTGGCTTGCCACCAGAGCGTGAAGTAGAATTCGTGATTGAGTTGGCACCTGGGAATGAGCCAATCTCAAAGGCACCGTATAGGATGTCGTTATCTGAGTTGAAGGAGCTGAAGGTGCAGATGCAAGAGCTACTGGATAAAGGATTTATCCGCCCCAGTGCTTCACCATGGGGAGCTCCGGTGCTGTTTGTAAAGAAGAAAGATGGCACGTTAAGACTGTGTATAGACTACGACAGCTGAACCAAGTGACGATCAAGAACAAGTATCCCCTGCCAAGGATAGATGACCTGTTGATCAGCTGGAAGGAGCGTGTGTGTTCTCCAAGATAGACCTGAGGGACAGGTTATCACCAGCTAAGGATTAAGAAAGAGGATATCCCGAAGACTGCCTTTAGGACGAGATATGGGCATTATGAATTACAGTCATGCCATTTGGGCTGACGAATGCCCCAGCAGCGTTTATGGATATGATGAACAGAGCGTTCAAGAAGTTCTTGGATCGATTCGTGATAGTCTTTATCGACGATATCCTGGTGTACTCGAAGAATTCTGAGGACCACGAGGAACACTTGAGGATTGTTCTGCAGACGTTAAGGGAACACTCACTGTATGCAAAGTTCAGCAAGTTGGTGAGTTCGCTGAGCAGCAGTGGCGTTCCTTGGACACATTGTATCTGGAGAAGGGATATCAGTGATCCAGCTAAGGTCGAAGCAGTGGAGAAATGGCCAAGACCAACGACCGTGACTGAAGTACGGGTTTCCTCGGATTGGCTGGGTATTACAGACGCTCCCCCTTCGTGGAAAGGTTTCCGCGATAGCCGCTTCCCAATATTGGAGCGGCTATCGCGGAGAACTTTCCACGAAGCGTCGGTAATACCCAGCCAATCCGAGGAGGAGAAACTCCGTACTTCAGTCACGGTCGTTGGTCTTGGCCATTTCTCCACTGCTTCGACCTTAGCTGGATCCACTGATATCCCTTCTCCAGATACAATGTGTCCAAGGAACGCCACTCTGCTCAGCCAGAAACTCACACTTGCTGAACTTTGCATACAGTGAGTGTTCCCTTAACGTCTGCAGAACAATCCTCAAGTGTTCCTCGTGGTCCTCAGAATTCTTCGAGTACACCAGGATATCGTCGATAAAAGACTATCACGAATCGATCCAAGAACTTCTTGAACGCTCTGTTCATCATATCCATAAACGCTGCTGGGGCATTCGTCAGCCCAAATGGCATGACTGTAAATTCATAATGCCCATATCTCGTCCTAAAGCAGTCTTCGGGATATCCTCTTTCTTAATCCTTAGCTGGTGGTAACCTGTCCTCAGGTCTATCTTGGAGAACACACACGCTCCTTCCAGCTGATCGAAACAGGTCATCATCCTTGGCAGGGATACTTGTTCTTGATCGTCACTTGGTTCAGCTGTCGATAGTCTATACACAGTCTTAACGTGCCATCTTTCTTCTTTACAAACAGCACCGGAGCTCCCCATGGTGAAGCACTGGGGCGGATAAATCCTTTATCCAGTAGCTCTTGCATCTGCACCTTCAGCTCCTTCAACTCAGATAACGACATCCTATACGGTGCCTTTGAGATTGGCTCATTCCCAGGTGCCAACTCAATCACGAATTCTACTTCACGCTCTGGTGGCAAGCCAGGCAATTCTTGGGGAAACACATCGGAGTATTCCCTTACTATAGGCACCTCCTCCAACTTCACCTCTTGAGCCGACGAATCTATTACAGATGCCAAGAATCCTAGGCAACCCTGGTCCATCAGCTTGGTTGCTTCTATGCGGAAATCAAGGAATTGAGGTTTCACTCGATTTCCTTTAAACTCATATTCAGGCCCATCTACTGGGTTCAGCCTTATAGTACTCCTACTGCAGTCAATAACTGCTCCATGTCTAACCAACCAGTCCATGCCAACAATCAAAGTCAAAATCATACATGGGCAGGACAGCTAGGTCAATCTCCTCGACTCTATTTCCCAGAGCTATCTCACACCCTTACACCCTAACATAACAATTACTTTATCTTTCAACGGGGTGGCCACATGCAATACAACATCCAACGGTCTAGTTTCTATTCCAGCCAACTCAGCAAAACGTGCAGATATGAACGAATGGGATGCACCCGGATCGAATAAAGCATAAGCGGTGTGACCACAGAGAGAAATGGTACCTGTGATCACCCCTGGCGCATTCTCAGCATCCTTGCGCGCCACTGCGTAAACTCGTCCCTGAGCAGGTGGACGGTTCAGAATCCCTTACGGAGCATTGGCCATCTGCGGCTGCTGCTGCGGTTGGAACGGGGGTCTCGGTCCATTCCTCGGGCAGTTCCTTTGAATATGTGCCCCATCTGCCCACATCTGAAGCATCCTCCCGTCTTCTTCGGACAGGGGCTGTTCCATGTCTCCTGCCACAGTCACGGCAGTTCTGATTCCCAGCGAACGGTGGCTTTCCCAAGGTCTTCTTGCAGGTGGAACGAACCTGCGAGTGTCTTTCATCGGCCTTTGCCGAAACTTCTGTTGTCCCTTCCAGGCATGAACCGCGATCCAGATGCGGCAGCCTTCTCCTGAAGTCTCGCTCTATTGCCAGGGCTCTCTCATAGATCTCGTTGTAGTCCCTCAGCCCAGTCAGCGATTATCATACTCTTCAGCTCGGGCCTCAGCCCTTCTCTGAACCTCCTGGCCTTGTCCCACGGGTCCTCAATCAGCCTTCGAGCAAACTTGGACAGCCTAGCAAAACTCGCCTTCATACTGGTCCACAGTCATTGACCCTTGGCGAAAGTCTGATAAATTCCTCCATTTTCCTCTCCTGGGCCGCCTCGGAGAAGTACTTGCCATTTAAACGCTGCGCAGAAAGCAGCCCATTTGGCCTCATGCCATCAGGGAAGACCCGTCCTCTGGTGGCCTTCCACAATCATCAGCGGTGTTCTGGAGCTGGTAGGTCGCCAATGAGACCTTCTCTTCATCTGTGCATCCAAGTACTGTAAATGCGTTCTCCAGCTGCTCGATCCACGAGGCAGCTACCTCAGGTCCTCCAGTGCCGTCAAACTTCGAGGGTTGCAGCTTCAGAAACTGCTCTACTATGTGATGGGTCTGACGTCCCCCATTGCCATGCCCATTGCCTCCATGGGCTCCATTTGCAGCGGCCAAGGCGGCCTCAGCTGCTTGGGCAACGGTGGCAGCTCTCTCAGCAGCTTGCCTATATCAAATTGCTGACTTCAGTTAATACCCTCATCATCTCTTCTATCCTTGGGTCTCCTTCGGGTGCAGGAGCCCTTGAACTCGACGCTCCCGCACGGGGTCTTCTGCCCCTATTGCTCATCCTTTCTAGTTCTCACTCACACCTATACCAACGAAATTCCATTCAGGAATTCGGAACTCTAAAACTAGCAATCAAGCTTTCGTCTGCTGTCGCGTCTACTGACATGATTATGTATGTAAAGTTCGCTGCAGCTTTTAAATGCAATTGGACTAGGAAGACACCTAGACTCACCCTGACAATGCACAACCTAGGCCACTCTGTTCGCCACCTCAACTAGAAGCCTGTCAGGAGCCGCTCCTTGATCGGGTCTCTGCCCCGGCGACCACTCCCCGCCCTCCTCATTTCTTGGTGCGGACAGTTGTCCTAAGTTACCCACAGCCAGAGAGAATCCCACTCCACGTGTCCCATACCACGCTTCATTGCAGTTTTTAGACTTCCCGTCATACCTGTCCCATACCAGGCTGACGGTTACCCAACCCAATAAAATATGATGCATGCCCTTTTCAAGTCCTCAAATCTTTATTTTAAATTAACTTCATTTTAAACCATTTTTCCTTTTTGATGCAGAAAGAAATCGTGCAATGCATGATGGTCAAGCAAGCGCGCAACAGCCGACTAGGCATACAAACACAAGCAGTACTCTAGCAAATTAACCACTCAGCAATCAGCAATCAGCACTCAAGCACCCAACTCATGGGGTTCAGCTTTAGAACATTACCTCAGGTCCTGACGCATCTGCAGATTAGTTCAAAACACCATAGTCTATATTCGTACTAGACTAGTCACCTAACTCTGCAAGCACATGCGCCAATCAGTTCATGCATTCTACCCTTTCCTAATCCTTAGGTTTAGGGTCTGTCTATCTAACTACCCCAAAATTGTCAACCTTATCACTCCAAATCCTCGAACGGTCTCGTATCGAGCTGACCTTGCTCTGATACCACTCGAACGGGGATGTCACGCCCCGAACCCCAATCGAGCACGCGACACCCCTGTTCATAAACATCAACGAATCCCTGCGTACACCTGGCCTACGACTAGCGATGGCCCAGGACACTCATCGCGGCCAGATGACGCTAGCGCAATGCTACACAATCCTGCGGAAACGTGCCTTCTATGCATACATACATACACAAGATAATGGGGGTAGAATGAAAGACAAGAACACTTTTACAAAAGGTAATTCAAAACACACATATATATATATATACATCGAGCGTTAAGTACAGACCTCAAAAGAAAACCTCATCTATGGTCATGCTATCTACGCTCTCAAAAACTAGACCAGTAACAGCGGGACTCAGTCCACCTCAAGCTCCTCCTCGGGGTCCTCCTGGGGTCCTCCTCTGGATCCTCCTCATCCGTGTCCATGGCGTCACCCTCCTCGTGGCCATCGATCTCGGAACGTCCTGGGGACGGCAACTCCTGCAGTGGGGTCGAGGTCGATCACCTCGCCACCATACTCGGCTGGCTGCAACAAGATCGGGTCGTCCTCCATGGGAATCGGGACTCTCTCTGAGGTCCTCAAAGCCATACAGGCCCTCTCTATACCAGGCCTCGAATCTATGGGGTACAAGATAGGGTCCACCCTGATCTACTAATACAGTCGTCACATGCCTATGCCACAACGTGGCGTGCATATCAAAATGGAGGGTGATCTGGGTATCCATCTGTACTGGCAGTCCAAAAAGCATCGGGGTGCATCCATCACGGGCGACCTGGATCTGAAAATGAAGGGCAACCACCGCCCGTGAGTCGAAACTCAGCAAGCTCACCACTAATCCTAACGTAGGATAGCGTATATTGGTGGGGTCGATCCTATCCAGGGACTAGGTTCGCGGTCCAGGGTTCAGACACTCTCAGTCCCTCGGTACCAGACCCCAACATGCATAAAACAAAAGTGCAATCATAGCAGTATAGTTCAATCATACAAACGGGCACAAGAGACAGTCAAACATGATGCCATATGCAATGATGCAGGCCTCAACCGGCCATGTCGGATCCCAATGGATCATACTCAGGCCTCAACGGCCATAACGGATCCCAATGGATCATGCCCGTCTATCACTCCAAATCCCATCAGGGCTCACCCAACGGTGCCTCTTGGCAAATTCCTCAACTGCGTATCTGACGCCTTACGTTGGTTTTCTCCCTTTTCCCTCCATTTCCCCGCGTATCAACGCCTCTCGGGCACCTTCTCTTGCCACATCTCTGGTGACACATGCCATTCTCTCAATGTATGCGGGGCCCACATGATTGCAACCAGCAAATCAGACATAGAGCATGCATGAAATGGCATATATGCACGAGTACAGAGCACATCAAGAAGTCATCAAATATTCAGTGCTCGACAAGCGCAAAACTAAGATATCGAAGGCCCCACACATGCAGTTCCTCGGCCAAACAGGCCAATAGAATATCTTATACCATCTCTCTAGTTAAGCCCATATAGATTTGAACCCATCATAGCGGGTTCGATAATTCGACCTAAGCCCAATCACCCATATTAGTCCCCTGGGAATTAGTAGCCCACGACGAATGATTCAGTGTTTTATTAACCCCTTGGTTACAGTTAGATTAGGCTTAGCTTGGTTTAGGCCCGATTAGTGAATTCGGGTTCAAATGGGTCTGAAGCCTGTTCTAAGGCCCAAGGCCCACATAGGTAATTAGGTCACTCCACTAAGGTAAGTCGGCCATTATGAAGTTTTAAGCCCATTAGTCAAGTTGGGCCCATTAAGGTTCATAGTCCAAAGGAGTGGGTTAGGCCCATTAAGCCAAGTT
>JAGVVM010020427.1:0-25142 GCA_019149425.1 Psidium friedrichsthalianum
AAGGGTGTGAAGACAAGTGCAAGGGTGTCATGGTTGATGAACATAAAGGAAAAAAAGGAAAACCAGCTAACAAGAGGAGACGGCAAACGGCCAAAACAACGGCCAAAAGGTAAAAAAGAAAAAAGAAAAAAGAAAAAAAGAAAAAGAAAAAAGAAAAAAGAAAAAAGAAAAAGAAAAAGAAAAAAAGAAAAGAAAGAAAGAAAAGGGCTGAACAGCAGCAAAAGGTCACTCAAAAATTGACAGAGACCCAATTGGCTTGCATCCAACTGTTGTGAAGGGTGTTCTCAATATGTTTAAAAGTCAAGGCCTTGTCCCGGACAACCTTTACAAGGTGCTTCTTCAGAGCAGGCAGAAAAAATGATTGATTTCTAAAGAGAATATGGTTCATCTTTGTCCAGATCATATGACATAGAGCACGAAAGGAAAACCTTGCAATACAACTATGGAATTGCTGTATGGTGCCAAGAATCGAACTAAAAAGAAACAGTAAAACCATTACAAATTCTCCGGCAAAACTAGTTGTAGAACTTCGGGCATAATCCGAGAATTTTTTTCCAAGCCCATGAACAAACGATCTATACATAAGCAACCCAAAAGTTCTTATTCTTCAGAAAAGTTGTGTGTATCCATTTTTGCACTAGAGAGAATCATTATCTATAAATAGAATCTAAATATGCTTAAGCATTGCGGCATGATTACAATAAAAAACCTACAAATGCCTAAACCACCTTCTTCTTTGGGGAGGCACACATCACTTCACGAAACTTTGGCACCTTTTGTCCCAAAACCCAGTCCTTTTCAGAGAAACTATCTGAATATCATCTCAATTTGTGACAATACAGACATGAGAAGGATAAACACACTGGCCCAAAATACATGTATGGCATGAAGGACAGACTTTATAAGTTGGAGACGGCTAGCAAAAGACAGAAAATGATGAGACCACGATTGTGCTTGGTGGTGATTGAGTTCACCAGAAAGTTATAGTCCACCTTGCTAAGTCTAGATGCAATCACGGGTACCCCAAGATACCGGAAGGGCAACTTACCTTCTTGGAAGCCGAAGGAATTTAGCAGCTGCAGCCGAAGATCATTTAACCACCGTAAAGAAAAATCTCACTCTTAAACAAGTTAGGCCTCAAACCAGACCATAGAGAGAATTTATCAACTCCATTCTTTAGCAGAGAGGTAGAAACCGTATTAGCTTTAGCAAAGAGGAGAACATCATCGCAAAGAACAGATGGGACAACCGAGAGGCCTTGCACCGCTGGAAAAATTTGAACCCAGGTAACCTTGTTTGAGTATTCAGGATACTAGTGAAGATCTTCATGACAAGGGTGAATAAGTATGGAGACAAAGGGTTTCAAAGGATGTGTTTATCTTATGAAAAGATTAAGATTCGAAAAATATTTTTCGAAAAAATAGAAAAAATAGTCAACGGGAAATATATTTATCATTGGCAACGATTTATGTCTAACTATTTTCATCACCATACAAGCGATTATTTTTCAAATAATTTTCTTAAATTTTGACTTTTTTTTTTGTGAGATAAATGAATCCTACGAAAAATGTAAATTGATACAAACCGCAAGAGTCGATTAATAACATAAGGTTACTTCTGCACTAGGGCATGAACAAGGCTAGACATCTAACATATTCTGACACTAATCCAAAGCCATAACTAGGACGCTCATTCAGAAGTTCCGGCAAATTTTCCTAGACCTCGTTTTGATGATTTACATTGGCCAGAGGACGTACGAAAATATTTTCCAAATCTCCAACAATCCACAGTCTAATCCCTTAATATAATAGCCAAAAGTTCACTAGGAGTGCCATAATTTGTGTACCATAACTTTTTTTTTTGCACACTTGAATGCCATATTGGAGCAAAATCGTTCATTTGAGTGCCACTTTCAGTAAATCATCCTACGTGGCATTTTATTATTATTATTTATTAATTTTTCATTGACATTTTTTTTTATTTTAATGTTTTCTGGATTTTTTCATTTGTATTTATTTTGAAATTTTCTTTTTCTTTTATCTTTTTCTAGGTCTTCTTCCCCTTGGCTGGCAAGGGTCACGGTGACCCTTGCCAAACCTTGACTGGCTCGCCCACGTTAGCATGGCAGCTCCATATTAGCGCTAATCAGCCAAAATTTACCTACAAGATTGAATTGACATAAATACAAAATGTTTAGGATTAAATTAGCGAAGAAAAGATTATTACCAAATTAACACAATTCAATAGGTTTAGGATTTTTTTTGATAATTTTTTCCAAATAAACCGATTTCTTAACAAGAAAAGGCGAATAGTGATTGGGTCTTCAATGCTCTCTTTATGGGGATCGTCAGGATTTTCTTTAGTTAATCTCGCATGAGACCTGGGTCACCAGTAGAGAATTCCACAATGCTCATGTATTAATCATCCTCATTACGTCTTAGTCGATAAGTGTTCGTACATATTAAACATTTATATTTCCACCTCTATCGTTGTTCTATCCAATATGTCCAAATATTCGACTGAATCAACGATGACGTGCGTAGTCCAATTTTCCAATGGAGGAATTCTCTTTATATGATTTATACGAGATCATAAAGTCAAAAAGTAAATTGTATGGAGCTCATCATAATTTTTTTTGGGGGGAAGCTTATCCTCACCCCGACCAGCAGCTGCTCGCTTTCCCATCTCTCTTAAACTTCCCCTAGTTTTCAAATCGAGTTGTATGAGGCACAAACTCGTCTCACCTATGGTTCGAAGGCCAACCCACCATAGTAGAATGGAGCGGCCTAGGTCAACTTATAATTTGGCTTCGTTTGTTTCACAGGCAATAATTGATTTAGAAAATATTTCTTTAAAGATGATCGCTTGTACCGCCTCCAAAAACTAAATGAACATAAACTTATTGATTATTCACAAAAATTTTAATGTCGTCGATACAGAATATATTTTCCAATAACTGATTATTTAAGTGATACAAGGGACCATTTATGAAAAGTATTGTCTAAATCATTCATTTTACATGAAGCAAACAGAGCCTTCACATATTCGTGATATTATATGCATAGTTAAAAGTTGCAAGGTGTTCAACATATTAAACAATTGTTATTTCCTGCATATTAATCGAACTTACCACCTCTCTATGTCGTTCCATCCAAGGTGCCTAAGCAATTCGACAGAAACAAGGTGGACGGCCAAGCGATAACTGCAAGCTGTCAAGACAATTCGAGGGCAGCCTTGCCCAACGCTATAATTCAATCGACTTCGGACTTCTCATAGTCAAGACACCTTATAAATAGACAATTGCAGGCTGGGTAAGGGGCAATGTGAAAAGAGCTCAAAGTACCAACTAAGTCGTATCTCCTCTTCAACATGAACTCCACGAAGCTCTTTGTTCTTCTCATCACCCTGATTGCTCTCGCACCAACCCAAGTGATCGGGTTCGGTCCGGGTTCATCTGAGGTATTTGACAACACCACCGGCACGCCGGACACTAGGTTCGGGCATGAAATCGGGTCTGCTTACACTGCCGATATCTGTTGGATGCTTCGTTCTTCGCTTTGGAGACTTCAAAAAACCGATGGAGGAGGGAAGAACACTACGTCTATAGGTGCAACCGTCACGAGCTTTGAGGCGAGTGGAATCGGAGGCTACCCCCTCCAAGTCGCGATTATCCACAGGCAACGCGATTCTTCTAAATGCCGACTATGTCCAGACCTATATTGGTGATGTAAAAGCCGAGTTCACTGGAATTCTGTATCATGTAAGTGCGCGCGTCTGGCAATGGACGGCCAATGGCGCCGCCCCGGACTGGCTTGTCACCGGCATTGCTGACTACGTCAGGTTGATCTCGGGATGGCCATCGAAGGACTGGGTATCGAGGGGGTCAGGCTCGAGCTGGGAAGACGGATATGCTGTTGCGGCGTACTTTCTGGAGTACTGTAACGGGCTTAGAGACGGATTCATTGCTGAGCTAAATGCCATGATGAGGTATTCCTACAGTGAGGTTTTCTTCGTGGAGCTTCTCGGGAAGCCTGTCTACGAATTGTGGGACGACTACAAGCTACAATACGGAGGCAACCCGCCGGCACCTGCACCGACTCGAGTTCAGGGTATTAATGAAGAAGAAAGCCGTCATCGGGGCTACTAAAGCTGTTTCTGTTAAATTTCTCTAATAAAGTTACGGAAGAGAGGCGTGACAATAAAAAAAAAATATGCTTGCTTTATTTAAAGCAGAAACCAATAATTCAATCAATTATGATTCCATCATGGATGTAATCGTACGAGAAAGCGTTTCATTATAGAAAATCATGAAACAATAGAAAATCTATTCAAAGGACAGAAGTCATATCAAGAAAAGTATGTGATTTGTGCACTGGACTAGCAGAAGTCCGACATCAAAGGATGTGTTGTTTTATGAAAATTTAAGAATCGAAAAATATTTTTCAGAAAATAATTTTGAGTTTTTTGTAAGACAATGAATCCTAAGTAAAATATAAATTGATACAACACCACAAGAGTTGATCAATAACTGTCGTGACCCTAAAAAAATCGGGCTCCCGAATTTTAGGTTAATGGATTACCAAGTTAATTAATTAGATTAATTAACTTAGCTCGAACTCTCCCAAGTTCTACCAAATCGTGACTTTATGGTTCAAGTGATCAGTACATAAAAAAATTTTAATTTTTGGAGTTGCGACTAATCATTTTGGGTATGTTGATTAGACACCTAATAAAGTATTGAGAGGAATACTTTATTCCTACGAACCAGAAATTAATGAGTTCGGGGACTTCGGTTATATAAATTTTGTTTTAATTAATACCCTTTCGGTACCAATTTCATGAAAAAAAGCTTTTGGGGTGATTCGGAAAGGTTGGGTCAAACTGATCAGAAAGGCAAAATGACCATTTTCAAGGCTCGGAAAGTGGAAATAGGTCAAACCAGTGAACGTGGTTTAGTCCGAGTGCTAGAAATGCTCTACGAGAAGCCCGCCGGTAAGAAATCTATTGTCAATTCAGACAATAAAGAGTCGATAGTCCATTCAAGTGTTCTCATGCCTATATTACATCCAACAAAACCCATAAGTGTTATCTACAGACAAATCACCAGAAACCCATGAAAAAAAAAAATATCACCTCTTGTTTGAGGGTTTTTTTCAATTTAGGTTTTAACTTTTTTTTTTATCAAAAAATAGGGCAAAAAAAAATATTTAACGGATTAGGCCCCGCGTGGACTTAAAATGCTGCCTAGGCACCGCGCAATAGTCTAAATGCCACGCTGGCCCATTGCCGCGCTGGGTCCCGGGCACGACACTTTGAATGTTGCGCGGCTTGGCGGGCATTTTTAAGTGCCGTGCGGGGCCTAATCCGTTAAATTATTTTTTTTTTGCCCTATTTGATAAAAAAAAAAGTTAAAACCTAAATTGAAAAAAAAACCCTCAAACAAGAGGGTGATATTTTTTTTTTTATGAGTTTCTGAGTGAGTTGTCTGTAAGATAACACTTATGGGTTTTGTTTGGATGTAATATAGGCATGAGAAAACACTTGAATGGACTATCGACTCTTTATTGTCTGAATTGACAATAGATTTCTTACCGGCGGGCTTCTCGTAGAGCAGTTCTAGCACTCGGACTAAACACGTTCAATGGTTTGACCTATTCCCACTTCTCGAGCCTTGAAAAATGGTCATTTTGCCTTTCTGATCAGTTTGACCCAAACTTTCCGAATCACCCCAAAAGCTTTTTTTCATGAAAATGGTACCGAAAGGGTATTAATTAAAAAAAATTTAATATAACCAAGTCCCGAACTCATTAATTCTGGTTCGTAGGAATAAAGTATTCCTCTCAATACTTTATTTAGGTGTCTAATCAACATACCCAAAATGATTAGTCGCAACTCAAAAATTAAAATTTTTTTATGTAATGATCACTTGAACCATAAGTCACGATTTGGTAGAACTTGGGAGAGTTCGAGCTAAGTTAATTAATCTAATTAATTAACTTGGTAATCCATTAACCTAAAATTCGGGAAGCCCGATTTTTTTAGGGTCACGACAGTTATTGATCAACTCTTGTGGTGTTGTATCAATTTATATTTTACTTAGGATTCATTGTCTTACAAAAAACTCAAAATTATTTTCTGAAATATTTTTTCGATTCTTAAATTTTTCATAAGAACAACACATCCTTGATGTTCGAGACTTCTGCTAGTCCAGTGCACAAATCACATACTTTTCTTGATATGACTTCTGTCCTTTGAATAGATTTTCTATTGTTCATGATTTTCTATAATGAAACGCTTTCTCGTACGATTACATCCATGATGGAATCATAATTGATTGAATTATTGGTTTCTGCTTTAAATAAAGCAAGCATATTTTTTTTTTATTGTCACGCCTCTCTTCCGTAACTTTATTAGAGAAATTTAACAGGAAACAGCTTTAGTAGCCCCGATGACGGCTTTCTTCTTCAATTAATACCCTGAACTCGGAGTCGGTGCAGGTGCCGGCGGGTTGCCTCCGTATTGTAGCTTGTAGTCGTCCCACAATTCGTAGACAGGCTTCCCGAGAAGCTCCACGAAGAAAACCTCACTGTAGGAATACCTCATCATGGCATTTAGCTCAGCAATGAATCCGTCTCTAAGCCCGTTACAGTACTCCAGAAAGTACGCCGCAACAGCATATCCGTCTTCCCAGCTCGAGCCTGACCCCCTCGATACCCAGTCCTTCGATGGCCATCCCGAGATCAACCTGACGTAGTCAGCAATGCCGGTGACAAGCCAGTCCGGGGCGGCGCCATTGGCCGTCCATTGCCAGACGCGCGCACTTACATGATACAGAATTCCAGTGAACTCGGCTTTTACATCACCAATATAGGTCTGGACATAGTCGGCATTTAGAAGAATCGCGTTGCCTGTGATAATCGCGACTTGGAGGGGGTAGCCTCCGATTCCACTCGCCTCAAAGCTCGTGACGGTTGCACCTATAGACGTTAGTTCTTCCCTCCTCCATCGGTTTGTTTGAAAGTCTCCAAAGCGAAGAACGAAGCATCCAACAAGATATCGGCAGTGTAAGCAGACCCGATTTCATGCCCGAACCTAGTGTCCGGCGTGCCGGTGGTGTTGTCAAATACCTCAGATGAACCCGGACCGAACCCGATCACTTGGGTTGGTGCGAGAGCAATCAGGGTGATGAGAAGAACAAAGAGCTTCGTGGAGTTCATGTTGAAGAGGAGATACGACTTAGTTGGTACTTTGAGCTCTTTTCACATTGCCCCTTACCCAGCCTGCAATTGTCTATTTATAAGGTGTCTTGACTATGAGAAGTCCGAAGTCGATTGAATTATAGCGTTGGGCAAGGCTGCCCTCGAATTGTCTTGACAGCTTGCAGTTATCGCTTGGCCGTCCACCTTGTTTCTGTCGAATTGCTTAGGCACCTTGGATGGAACGACATAGAGAGGTGGTAAGTTCGATTAATATGCAGGAAATACAAATGTTTAATATGTTGGAACACTTGCAACTTTTAACTATGCATATAATCACGAATATGTGAAGGCTCTGTTTGCTTCATGTAAAATGAATGATTTAGACAATACTTTTTCATAAATGGTCCCTTGTATCACTTAAATAATCAGTTATTGGAAAATATATTCTGTATCGACGACATTAAAATTTTTGTGAATAATCAATAAGTTTATGTTCATTTAGTTTTGGAGGCGGTACAAGCGATCATCTTTAAAGAAATATTTTCTAAATCAATTATTGCCTGTGAAACAAACGAAGCCAAATTATAAGTTGACCTAGGCCGCTCCATTCTACTATGGTGGGGTTGGCCTTCGAACCATAGGTGAGACGAGTTTGTGCCTCATACAACTCGATTTGAAAAACTAGGGAAGTTTAAGAGAGATGGGAAAGCGAGCAGCTGCTGGTCGGGGTGAGGATAAGCTTCCCCCAAAAAAAAATTATGATGAGCTCCATACAATTTACTTTTGACTTATGATCTCGTTATAATCATATAAAGAGAATTCCTCCATTGGAAAATTGGAACTACGCACGTCATCGTTGATTCAGTCGAATATTTGGACATATTGGATAGAACAACGATAGAGGTGGAAATATAAATGTTTATATGTACGCACACTTATCGACTAAGACGTAATGAGGATGATTAATACATGAGCATTGTGGAATTCTCTACTGGTGACCCAGGTCTCATGCGAGATTAACTAAAGAAAATCCTGACGATCCCCATAAAGAGAGCATTGAAGACCCAATCACTAATTCGCCTTTTCTTGTTAAGAAATCGTTTTATTTGGAAAAATTATCAAAAAAAATCCTAAACCTATTGAATTGTGTTAATTTGGTAATAAATCTTTCTTCGCTAATTTAATCCTAAACATTTTGTATTTATGTCAATTCAATTCTTGTAGGTAAATTTTGGCTGATTAGCGCTAATATGGAGCTGCCAATGCTAACGTGGGCGAGCCAGTCAAGGTTTGGCAAGGGTCACGTGACCCTTGCCAGCCAAGGGGAAGAAGACCTAGAAAAAGATAAAAGAAAAAGAAAATTTTCAAAATAAATACAAATGAAAAAATCCAGAAAACATTAAAAAATAAAAAAAAATGTCAATGAAAAATTAATAAATAATAATAATAAAATGCCCACGTAGGATGATTTTGAAAGTGGCACTCAAATGAACGATTTTGCTCCAATATGGCATTCAAGTGTGCAAAAAAAAAAGTTATGGTACACAAATTATGGCACTCCTAGTGAACTTTTGGCTATTATATTAAGGGATTAGACTGTGATTGTTGGAGATTTGGAAATATATTTTCGTACGTCCTCTGGCCAATGTAAATCATCAAAACGAGGTCTAGGAAAATTTGCCGGAACTTCTGAATGAGCGTCCTAGTTATGGCTTTGATTAGTGTCAGAATATGTTAGATGTCTAGCCTTGTTCATGCCCTAGTGCAGAAGTAACCTTATGTTATTAATCGACTCTTGCGGTTTGTATCAATTTACATTTTCTTAGGATTCATTTATCTCACAAAAAAAAAAGTCAAAATTTAAAGAAAATTATTTGAAAAATAATCGCTTGTATGGTGATGAAAATAGTTAGACATAAATCGTTGCCAATGATAAATATATTTCCCGTTGACTAATTTTTCTATTTTTTCGAAAAATATTTTTCGAATCTAATCTTTTCATAAGGTAAACACATCCTTTGAAACCCTTGTCTCCATACTTATTCACCCTTGTCATGAAGATCTTCACTAGTATCCTGAATACTCAAACAAGGTTACCTGGGTTCAAATTTTTCCAGCGTGCAAGGCCTCTCGGTTGTCCCATCTGTTCTTTGTCGATGATGTTCTCCTCTTTGCTAAAGCTAATACGGTTTCTACCTCTCTGCTAAAGAATGGAGTTGATAAATTCTCTCTATGGTCTGGTTGAGGCCTAACTTGTTTAAGAGTGAGATTTTTCTTTACGGTGGTTAAAATGATCTTCGGCTGCAGCTGCTAAATTCCTTCGGCTTCCAAGAAGGTAAGTTGCCCTTCCGGTATCTTGGGGTACCCGTGATTGCATCTAGACTTAGCAAGGTGGACTATAACTTTCTGGTGAACTCAATCACCACCATAGCACAATCGTGGTCTCATCATTTTCTGTCTTTTGCTAGCCGTCTCCAACTATAAAGTCTGTCCTTCATGCCATACATGTATTTTGGGCCAGTGTGTTTATCCTTCTCATGTCTGTATTGTCACAAATTGAGATGATATTCAGATAGTTTCTCTGAAAAGGACTGGGTTTGGGAACAAAAGGTGCCAAAGTTTCGTGAAGTGATGTGTGCCTCCCAAAAGAAGAAGGTGGTTTAGGCATTTGTAGGTTTTTTATTGTAATCATGCCGCAATGCTTAAGCATATTTAGATTCTATTTATAGATAATGATTCTCTCTAGTGCAAAAATGGATACACACAACTTTTCTGAAGAATAAGAACTTTTGGGTTGCTTATGTATAGATCGTTTGTTCATGGGCTTGGAAAAAAATTCTCGGATTATGCCGAAGTTCTACAACTAGTTTTGCCGGAGAATTTGTAATGGTTTTACGTTTCTTTTTAGTTCGATTCTTGGCACCATACAGCAATTCCATAGTTGTATTGCAAGGTTTTCCTTTCGTGCTCTATGTCATATGATCTGGACAAAGATGAACCATATTCTCTTTAGAAATCAATCATTTTTTCTGCCTGCTCTGAAGAAGCACCTTGTAAAGGTTGTCCGGGACAAGGCCTTGACTTTTAAACATATTGAGAACACCCTTCGCAACAGTTGGATGCAAGCCAATTGGGTCTCTGTCAATTTTTGAGTGACCTTTTGCTGCTGTTCAGCCCTTTTCTTTTCTTTTCTTTTTTCTTTTTTCTTTTTTCTTTTTTCTTTTTTCTTTTTCTTTTTTTTTTTTTCTTTTTTCTTTTTACCTTTTGGCCGTTGTTTTGGCCGTTTGCCGTCTCCTCTTGTTAGCTGGTTTCCCCTTTGTTTTCCTTTATGTTCAATCACCCATGACACCCTTGCACTTGTCTTCACACCCTCTATTGTCGGTACGTGTATGAGGTTTACATGGTCGTGTCCCTCCCTTTGTATTTGCGCCGTGTTTAGTCAGTATGTTTCTTACTTAACCCAAAAAAAAAAAAAACACACACACACACATCCTCTCTGATTTTCAGACTTCTGCTAGTCCAGCGCACAAATCACATGCTTTTCTTGATATGACTTCTGTCTTTGAATAGATTTTCTAGTGTACATATTTTTCTATAATGAAACACTTTCTCGTACGATTACTTCATCATGGAATCATAATGATTGAATTATGTAGTTGCTGCTTTAAATAAAGCAAGCATATTATTTTTTTATTGTCAAACCTCTCTTCCGCAACTTTATTAGACAAATTTAACAGGAAAACAACTTTAGTAGCCCTGACGACGGCTTTCTTCTTCAATCAATACCCTGAACTCGGAGCCGGTCCAGGTGCCGGCGGGTTGCCTCCGTATTGTAGCTTGTAGTCGTCCCACAGTTCGCACACAGGCTTCCCGAGAAGCTGCACGAAGTAAGCATCACTGTAGGAGTACCTCATCATGGCATTTAGCTCGGCAATGAATCCGTCAATAAGCCCGTTACAGTACTCCAGAAAGTACGCACGCAACAGCATATCCTTCCTCCCAGCTCGAGCCCGACCCCCTCGATACCCAGTCCTTCGACGGCCATCCCGAGGTCAACCTGACGTAGTCAGCAATACCGTGATAAGCCAGTTCGGGGCGGCGCCATTGGCCGTCCATTGCCAGACGCGTGCACTTACGTGATACATAATTCCAGTGAACTCGGCTTTTACATCACCAATATAGGCCTGGACATAGTCGGCGTTTAGAAGAATCACGTTTTCTGTGGTAATCGCGACTTGGAGGGGGTAGCTTCGGATTCCACTTGCCTCAAAGCTCGTGACGGTTGCACCTATAGAGGTGTAGTTCTTCCTCCTCCGCCGGTTTGTTCGAAAGTCTCCAAAACGAAGTCCGTAGCGCTGACCAAAATCTTGAAAGCGTAATCCGTCCCGATTTCTCGCCCGAACCTAGTGTCCGGCGTGCCGGTGGTGTTGTCAACTACTTCATATGAATCCGGACCGAACCCGATCACTTGGTTCGGTGCGAGAGCAATCAGGGTGATGAGAACAACAAAGAGCGTCATGGAGTTCATGTTGAAGAGGAGATACAACTTTGTTGGTACTTTGTGGACTTTTCACATTGCCCCTTACCCAGCCTACAATTGTCTATTTATAAGGCGTCTTAACGATGAGAAGTCCGAAGTCGATTGAATTATAGCGTTGGGCAAGGCCGTCCTCGAATTTTCTTGACAGCTTGCAGTATCGCCTGGCCGTCCGCCTTGGTTCTGTCGAAGTGTTCGGACATCTTGGATGGAACAGCATATAGAGGTGGTAACTTCGATTACTATGCAGGAAATACAAATGTTTAATATGTAGCAACACTCGCAAGTTTTAACTACGTAAAATCACCAAAATATTTTAATGCTCCATTTGTTTCGCGTAAAATGAATGGTTTGGACAATATTTTTTTCAAAAATGATCCCTTGTGTCACTTGAAATAAATAGTTATTGAATAATATATTCGGTATCGATAACATTAAAAATTTTGTGGATAATCAATATAGTTTTTGTTCATTCAGTTTTATATGCGATACAAGCAATCATTTTTAAGAAAATATTTTTCAAGTCATTTATTTCCTATGAAACAGACGAAGCTAAATTATAAGTTGACCTAAGCCGCTCCATTCTATTGGGGGCGGGATCGGCCTTTGAACTGTACGTGAGACGTGTTTATGCCTCATACAACTCGGTCTGAAACTGGAGAAAGTTTAAAAGAGATGGGAAAGCTAGCGATGCTAATCAGGCGAGGATAAGCTTCCAAAAAAAAATTATGATGAATTCCATGCAATTTCCTTTTTGACTTTATGACCTCATTATAAATCATATAAAGAGAATTCCTCCATTGGAAAATTGAAACTACACACGTCATCGTTGATTCCGTCGAATATTTGGACATATTGGACGGTACAACGATAGAGGTGCAAATACAAATGTTTAATATGTACGAACACTTATCGACTACAGACATAATGAGTTTGCTCAATATGAGTAGGCCGTCCTCGAATTTTCTTGAGAGGTTGGAGTGTCGCGTGGCCGTCCTCCTTGGTTCTGTCGAATTGTTTGGACATCATGAATGGAACAACTAATAGAGGTGGTAACTTCGATTAATATGCAGGAAATATAAATGTTTAGTATGTAGGAACACTTGCAACTTTTAACTATGTAGAATCACCCAAATATGTTAAGGCTCTGTTAAATGAATGATTTGGACAATATTTTTTCAAAAATTATCTATTGTATCATTTGAAATAATTAGGTATTGAAAAATATATTTGGTATCGACAATATTAACAATTTTGTGGATAATCAATATAGTTTTTGTTCATTCAGTTTACAGATGATACGAGCGATTATTTTTTTAAAAAAATATTTTTCAAATCATTTATTTCCTGTGAAAAAGTGAAGCCGAATTATAATTTGACGTCAGCTGCTCCATTCTGCTGGGGTGGGGCCAGCCTTTGAACTGTACGTGAGACGAGTTTATGCCTCATACAACTTGGTCTAAAACTGTGGAAAGTTTAAGAGAGATGGGAAAGCTAGCAGTTGTTGTCGGGGTGAGGATAAGCTTCCCCCAAAAAAATTATGACGAGTTACGTACAATTTCCTTTTTGAATTTATGATCTCGTTATAAATCATATAAAGAAAATTCCTCTGTTGGAAAATCGAAACTACGCATATCATCGTTGGTTTATGAATATTTTGACATCTCGGATGGAACAGCGATAGAAGTGGAAATACAAATGTTTAATATGTACGAACACTTATCTTCAAAGACACAATGAGTATGCTTAATATGTGAACCATTTGGAATTCTCTATTGGTGATGCGGGTCTCATGCAAGATTAACTGAAGCAAATCTTGACGATCCCCATAGAGAAAACATGGAAAACCCAATAACTAGTTTGGCCTTTCCTTGTTAAGAGAACTGTTTTATTTGAAGAAAATTACCAAATAAAAATGTCCTAAACCTATTGAATTATATTAATTCGGTCATAAATCTTTTCTTCGCTAATTCAATCCTAAACATTTTGTATTTGTGTCAATTCAATCTTTTAGGCAAATTTTGATTGGCCGAAGTTGACGTGACCAGCTGGTCACGATCGACGAGGGTCATTGGCAATGTCCATTGGCCAAGGGGAAGAAGACCAAGAAAAAAATAAAATGAAAGCAAATTTTCAAAATACATACAAAATAAAAATCCAGAAAAGATTAAAACATACACAGGTCAATGAAAAATTAATAAATAATAATAATAAAAAAAAAGCGCACGTTGGATGATTTGTCGAAAGTAGAACTTAAGTGAATGATTTTGCTTCGATATGACATTTAAGAGAGCGAAAAAAAAAAGTTATGACACTTAAATGAAGGCCATACGTAAGTTATGGCATTTCTAGTGAACTTATTCCGCCGTCATCCATCGTGGTGAATCAATTATAAAGGAAATGCCATTTCTCTTGAGAACAACGGTTCCTTTTTGGGATTCCAAAGTTGGCTATGGCTTGACACGGGAGATGGTTTCCATGCAAGAAGAACTTTCAACACCTGGCTCGATGCAAACAGAACTTTCCACACGGGCCTTTTATTTTATTTTTATTTTTTGTCTAGACCACACGGGGCTTCATTAAACGAAAAAAGAATAAGATAAAATTTATAGATTAATACGGACATATCTTCAAATCGAGCTTATTGAATTAAGCTCATAAAATTTATATGAATCTATATTGATTTCAACAAATATAATACAACAACTTTACAAAAAAAAAACAAATATAATACAACAGTTTCGGGGCTTAAATTCATGAAAAGAAAATTGATGTCTTGGAAAGTGTTTGCCTTTAATATGAAGTTTTTCCCCAAACAAACATATCATGGATGTCAAAACTAATCACATGCCATTGTCATTTGTGACGAATTAACTACGAAGGAAATGCCATTCCTCATTAGAAAAAGGATTTCTTCAATTCCAAGGTTGACTAAGGATTGATGCGATATATGGTTACATGTTGAAAAATCTTTATACACCTTTCTCGATGCAAATAAAACTTTCCACACCCGGTCTTCTTGAAATGAAAAATGAATAAGCTGAATTTTTCTTTCGTTAAATATGAGGCTTAAATGCAAGAAAAGAAAGCTTTAGAATGAAGTGCATTATCGTGAAAAAATTTCGGGCTCTTGAAATAAATAATCTAGTTACACATTTTATTTTCTAAAGTGGTCACACCTTTCACTTATATCGAGAGTTAATAAGGTTCATTGTCCATTTTCTTGGAACTTGCTTGTTTCGCGGATGGAGGTTTTGTGCACCATATGTAGCCAAGCTAAAGGCATGACATTTGCACGATATGCGGTTACTAGACATCAAAACTAGTTACTTGCCTTTGCTGGATATGGTGAATCAAAGGGTTTTTCTGTGAGTACCTCTGGAGGAAGATTTCAAATTTAGGCCTGGTAAGCAACTAAGATGAGTGCATTCACCCAAGAAGATTCTCTTCGTCTTTTTTTTTTTTGGTCGTGTAGCAGATACTTGATATTTCTTCTCATACTTTGAAAATACTTCTTTCTCGACGTGCTTCATAACATTTGTTGAAAAAAAAAATAAGTTACAATAAGTTGGTAACAGAAATATGTAACTTCTTAAACTGCTTATAAAAGCAAGATTCGCCTATTTATGATTAATAAAATTTCTCAAGAAAATGTAACTTTAAAGCTATAATAAAATCACTAATTTCTCAATGCTATTTTCAAATTTTTGCAAAAATAGGGATGCGATTTCAAGAGCTTTGCATGAAAATGCCTAATGGAATTTTTGACAGAAGAAGCAAATCATGGACATGCCGCAAGCAATTTTGATTTTCATGGTGAAAAATAGACCTTATTTATTATTAGAAAAATGGGCCAAAGGGCATGTCCAGGCCCAAAGCAATTGTGACGTGGGATCATACTCAAACGAGTGGATCTATTGCATTTTCAGCATATTTGTAACAATGGTCTTGGGTCCACTTTTTAAGATAGAAAGCCACAGTGCTAGAAAATAATTTAACTGTGAAAAATAAACCTCACGAAGAACGGGTTAATGGCACTATAACAGGTATAGACATGCACGTGAACTGTTGAGGTTTGATGCCTAAAACTAAAAGGCTTAGCAAGTACGGCCAAGAGGATGATTCGACCAGTCGCGGTCTCACGTTCTAAGGGCAAGCCCTCTTAACTTTGACTCAATCAAATAGTTATGTAGCCATGCAGTCTTCCGGACAAAGATGAACACCTTTTACACCAAGAAAGAAAGTTTAGGGTTGAGAAGGACATCCTAGATATCTAGATTAAGCTTGTATCCTTCCAACACCATCCTAGATATCTTCGTATCGATGTCCATATCCGAAGGCATGGAGTGTGTGCTAAACTGTAGTGTTAAAGCATACGTCAGCAGCACTTTCATATCAAGTTAAAAAGTCATTCCCATCAGCACTCTGGTAAACAAAGGTTAACCAACACTACTCCCCTTATAAGGCACAAGCCCACTAAGAGTTTCAACTAAGTCCGAGCGGAGGTGCAATGTTGTCACGACCTTCCTCGAGGCAATGTCACGACCTTCCTCGAGGCCAAACTACAAAAAAATAAGCTAATGATTACTAGGATAAGGACTTAGTAAAGCACTCCCAAGCCCATACAATCACATCTTTTGAATTTTTTATATAATCAATTAAACACGTAATTTAGTTCAATTAGAGTCACCACTACTCCATTATTGCTCGATTAGAAACCAAGTTAGTCGATTAGTAACCAAGTAAGGATGGAATAACACTTTACTTCGCAAACCAAAGATTCTTGGTACGGGAACGTGATAACATTAGATTAATCTAACGCCATTTTGGTACATTTTATCTTTATTGTCAAATATATTACCATGCAGTCTTGGACGATTTCAGTCTTAATACACTAACATATGAGAGTGATCATGCGGATTTGGAACTGCCTTCGAATGTACTTTTGCCCTGTGAAAAAGAGAACGTACAAAAGGAGGAAGACAACATGTGCCATGACGAGTTCAGCGCAAGCGACAATATCACGGATGCTAACGTGATGATAAGTTTTCGACAATTTTTGAAGATTCTACGGAAGGAGGAAGACTCATTTTATTATGACTATGCTCCAAAAAACGAAATCATTACAATAATCAATTAACCAATAATTTTTCTCAGTAATAGACCAACTATATCATGTGTAGATCAAGCAGAAGCATCGGATGCTTTGTGCTTATGTGACAATGATGACAACAAATCGAGCAAGGTTCCTATAGAATACAAAAAAACTGACAATATAAGGAATATTTCAATAATCGGACAAAATCATTGTATTAATAAAAAGATCTATGTAGAATCATCATGCATTTAAAAAGGAAGGAAAAGATGTATAATATTTGCAGGAGAATATAAAATTAAAGTTAAAGTTGGACGGGAGTAATGTTTATTGTATAAAAAACGCGAAAATAAATCGCTTCAATATAACACAGATTCAATATGCCTCCGATTTTAACAAATCAAGATCTTTCTCAGAGTAAAAGATTTCCATGTCATTCCTTTGCACAAAAGAATCGCCAACTCTTGAAATCGACCAGAATGAAATGTCGTCGACAAGGAGGCCTTCAGGAGTTAGTTAGCTTTTTTTTTTTTGGTCGAAAAAAGAAACTATATATTATAAAAGTATCCATAGAGTTCGAAAACAAAGCGCCCAAAAAAGGGCATCTAAACATAAAAGGTCTCATAAAGGTTGGGGAGGCCTAACTACCTTATGAGGGAAGAAGATCATTGGAAAGATGAGTTTAGTGATCCAATCCGCCACTTTATTTGCAAATCTATAGCAGTGGGATAGAGAAAGGCATTTGTAGCGGTCCACGAGCTCTTGGGCTTCAGCAATCAACGGCTCAATCGTCCAAGTCACTAGAGACTTCTGCCGTACTTCCTCAAATCAGTTCTGAACTATCTGACTCCATCTCAATATTTACTCTCTCTCCTCGACACGAACTTCTTCAGCGCTCTGCTAGAGTCAACACCTCCGTTTGGATTGATGAAGCCATTCACAGAATTATAAACAACGAGCATTAACAAATCGTTGCAAGTGTTGAGGTAGAATGATCGATGAATGGAACAGAGATCTGCTAGCATGTGTTGATACAAAAGTGTGACTGCCAAGTAGTGGAATCAACAAATTCGAGATTTGTAACTTCTGTACATAAGTGTGCTAATAGGAGCCACATGCGACGTGTATAACTCAATAACATGATTGTAAGTATCGGTCGATAGAGGGCTATATAAACCCACATTGTATTTTACTCGTCAATCAACTACAAAACACTTATTGTTTCGTTCTTTCAAATTGTTATACTGTCAACATCATTTGCATGGTTTGTCAACGTTTGTGTTAGGATTCGGCGCATACCATAATAAAATAGAGTGTAAAAATGAGGAAAAAGAAAATCAAGATACAAAAAAGACTTTATCATGGTTCATCCTTAAATTAATGTCAAATAATTCACTAAATTAGTACCTCTAGATTTATCACTCAATATGTTATCCAGTAAAAACTATTCATGGACCCAAACTCAAAAACTACTAATATTATATGAATCAAATTATAAAATTCATCTATGATGCTTTCTTTTTTATAAGAAGTATGAACACAGCCCCTACAATATTGTTCCTAGTATTCATGTTTTAAATTACCATCATATACCTTTCTGTCTCAGATAAACAAGGATCCTCATAAACCTTTACCAATTAAATCGATCATCTAAATTTAAAGGAAATTCACTTGGAACCACTTATGTTGTAACCAAGGAGAATTGTAATGGCAACAATTAGGCTTTTGATTATTTTTAAGTTTGTTAGATGTTCCTAACCTTTTTCTGCCTTAGTGCAGAAGTAGCATCTGTATTTGTTCGCCTCCTTAGGTGTTGTATCGATGTACAGTTTTAGGAGATTTCAAGGCTCTTCTAGTTTTTGAATAGATTTTCAGTGTTTTATTTCTTTTGAAACGAAACAATTTCTGAACAAGTACCCACAGGGCTTGGTGCTCAGTGGCTTGGGTGATACACGGCTGCAGGTCGAAAGTTCGAGTCTCGACTCGAGCGACTAGGCTCACGTGGAAAGCACGATTCCTGGGTTGCCAGGTGTCTACCCGGAATTCTGGTGTGAGGGGTCCTGCGGTGCCTCCCCGGGATTAGCGGTCGCCGTCGGTTGAGCGAAGCCGCCGGCACGGTGGACACCCCGGTTATCCAAAAAAAAAAAAAACAAATTTAGAACCTTACATTCATCATGTGGTCATCATAATTCAATGATTATGAGAATATGTTATGTTTCCATAACTTTATTAGATAAGTTAAATAGAAAAAGCAACTTTAGTAGCCCCGATGATGGCTTTCGTCTTCGATTAACATCTTGAACCCTATGCGTTGCAAGTGCCGATGGGTTGCTCTATATTGCAGTTAGTAGTTGTCCCACTATTCGTACATAGACTCGCGAGTAGCAACACAAAGCGAGCATCACTACGGCAATACTCGTCATGGCATTTAGGCTCGGGAATGAATCCCCCTCCGACCCCGATGCTAACACATTCTTATAGCTCCAGCCTCCAATGATGACACCCTTGTGCGACCCCTCAACACACGAGCTCAACCAGTGCTCACAGATCGAAATCACCAATGCCATCCCAAATTGGCCTTGACCTCCGAGGGCTATGACCAGGTGGTGTTTTCCTCACACTATAAATGACCACCACCTCCTTCCACAAACCAATGTGAGATAACTACAATCTCCCCTTTACATATCAAGCCTTGGTCAAGCCGCAATAAACACATATCTCTCCATATGATTATTGGGTCCATACTTGTTAGTAACCTAAATTATGATACTAGTATTGAGAGATCTTAGGTCTCTTTCATCCCAAAAGCTAACTAAAGAATGAGACTTTTTCTCATATTTATTAACCGACCATCAGTCCCTTCCACAACCAATATGATAAACCCCAACAAATATGTCAGACTGAGCAAGCGTCATGTATGGGGGAGAGAGTGTCGATAATTGTTGGGTTTTTTCTTAAGTCAAGTAACCATTGGGGAACTTCATCTGAGATGCTAGCATTTTGCATATCCAATACCTTGTGGCGAAATATTTTCTTGTGATTTTTATGAAATATATTATTCTTCATTGAGATTTTTTAGACTAGACAAGAATCTTTTTCATTTATAGAAATATCAATTTTCAACATATGGTTAATCATATGATAATTTAGAGTATTGTTGGACAACTGGAAAGATTAATTACTTGTTGTCCAAATGGATTATGATTGCTACATTTGTACACTACATTATCTTGGCAAGTCACATAAGTCAGAACATATCAAACAATTTTTTTTGGTCTATTTGCACCTAAAGAGCTTGACCTAAAGCATAATCAACATGTCGACAGCTTCAATCTATGGAGTATAAGGCATAAAAAATCAGAGATTAAACGCATATGGATAGATACATTACTAAATCTTCTTTTCCAAATTGAGATGCTTCAAAAGATTATGGTCATAAGTACTCGAAAGAAATTTTCTCAATTGACAGGATTAGTACAGTGCGAAACAAGGCGACGCTTCATACAAAACTTGATAAATTGTCGGTATATTTTCATTACAATCGACCTCACTCAGATTTATCATTTCTCCGCTGAGCAATCATACAGTTCGCCAGAGCAACTTTGGCTATAGCTCATCCTAACTCGTCAATTTGGAATCGAATTCTGAATTTTCCTGAACCAAGAAACGCGTGGCTTAAGCACCCTTAGCAAAATTGAGGTAATCACAACTTTTACTTTGTTTGCTAGTTTTGCTGCACCCAGCGATCTTCAATTTTTCTCCAGAATATTCTGCTCGTTTTCATTAGCAAATGAAGTTGAAGGTAATGCATTTGAGTTTCTTCAGCCACTGGCAATCTGATTGTTAACCTCAATCCGTTATCTTCACGATGAATTATGTATCTGTAAGAAATTACTTCTACTTTAATTCCTGTGCTTCCAAGACTATATTTTGGTGAAGATTAGGAAAAGAAAAGTGACTTTCTGAGAGGCAATCAGCGAGTTCCAAGATTTAAGCTTGAAATGTTCATTGAGCACATGAAGACACCTGCTAAAGCTTACGAACGTTCAGTGCAGGAAGGGATGGACACAAGATCTCTAATTCATAAAGCAAAGTTCAGGAAGTTGAACGAAAACCGAAATGCCAGCTGCACAAGTTTATGCGATTTGCCTGAAGTGGTTCTCCTGCACATCCTAAGTTTTCTTCCGTCGAAAGATGTTGTGAGAACGAGCGCCTTGTCCAAAAGGTGGGAAAACTTATGGATTTCCGTTCCGAAGCTCGACTTCAATGATAAGGAATTCTCCCAGAGGTTGCGCTTCATTAACTTCGTGGAGAGAACGTTTTTGCTTCGCGGTCTATCTCCACTGAAAGGTTTTTCTCTCTCGTGTTCCATCCATTACAATAAATCCCGCATCAATGCTTGGATCACTTCTGCTATAAGGCGCAATATTCAAAAGCTCCGGTTGTGCCTTGATGTAGACAAACGTGCTGCCGTGAGTTACAGGTTACCTTGTTGGGTATTTAGGTGTGAAACACTAACAGAATTGCATGTAGAGATGAGTCGTCATATTAGGCTCACTTCATCAGTTTCTCTGATGAAACTCAAGGCCCTAACTCTCGTGCGGATTGATTTTGGGATGACGATTCGGTCGAAAAGCTTCTTTCGGGTCCTTCCCTTGAGAAGCTGTCTCTTGACAACTGCATGTGGTGGAAGCTGAAGGCTCTTCGTATTTCGGCACCGAAGCTTTTGAGCTTGTCCATTGTTGAACTGGAGTTTTGTACGGATTTCAAATGTGATTGCCAGGTATTCATCATCGGAACAAGTCTAGAGTCCTTCTACTATCACGGCGAATGCGCTTATGACTATACTATCTAGCTCGTCCGCACTTATTAAGGCTGCCATCTCTGTGGATCATCCATTCGATGAGAAGTCGTACCAATTCTCGTACCATGGTTACAAGCTCTTAAAAGATGTTGCTAATGCACGAGATTTAACTCTGTCTTATGACGGCCTTCAGGTATACTCCTCCGAACACATGGTTGATTCATTGTCTTCATCTTTCAATGTTTGGATTATGTCTGATCCTTCGATTGGCTTGGCTGTCTTCCTCGACATTTTCCTTTAGGATTTGAGTGAGAGTAAGAATTTCCTCGACGCGCTGCCCATCTTTGCGAATCTTAAGAAGTTGGAATTGAACATGTATCGTGCGTGCTTGGAATCTAGAGCACTTCAAACGATTCTCAGCAAATCTTCTTGTTTGGAGAGTCTTCAGTTCCTCTCGGTAATCACTCCGTCGTTATTCTCTTTCTTCCTTTTCTGCTAGCATTTCGTGTTACTAGAAGTTTCGTGATCTCGTTTAATTCGGTATTGTGATTTTGATTAAGGGTGTTCTTGTGGAGTCGGAACGGATGAAGGGATACGGGATCCGGTGCCTCGGTGTTTCCTGTCGTCACTCCAAGAGATTACAATTCACAACTTTCATGAGGATGATGATCAACTTCTAGCCGTGAGAGTTATGCTTAGGACGGCTAGGGTTTTGGAGAAAATAGTCATACATCGTTCCGAGTACTATTTAGCGAGTTCTACAGAGAAGTTGATGGAACGATTAAGAGAGATCCCTAAGGCTTCAAGTCAGTGTACGATTTTGTTAGTCTAAAAAGTCTTGCATTTCCATTTAATTCAGGAATTGATGATTCTATATTGCAATTGCTTCGAAAGCTTTTTTAACCCTATCGGCATTTGGAAATGAAAGGACAGTGTCTACATAATGTCATTCAACTTTTAGCTCATGAATCCCGCATAAAATGGTTCTGTTTGCGAAAATAAGCTATCATCAGAAATCGGATTTACCTGGTTTGGTTGGTGTGACATGTCCCATGGAGAAAATGGAATAAGAGTCTACTATAGATCGCGTATGATACAACAGAGATTATTACACCATTCAAGTCACTCAAGAATTTGCTAGCACTAAATAATTCACTCGTTCATAGTTACTTGCGAGCCAATCTCTCAATCTCCTAAAAAAATTAATAATCTTACCATGAGATTTAGGACGGCGCAATTTCCACTCCATAAATGACTAAGTCCGGGTTACACTAAAAGGACAAAATTTGCCCTCAATTTTTCAATTAAAAACTAAAGTTATGGCCACACTCATTCTTTTTTTTTTCTATTTTTTCTTTTTCTATTTAGGATGATTAACATAATTAAGCATTATACATGTTTTTTCTTTTTAGCGTATTAAAGAAAAGTGCATTTTCAAAAATTACTGTAACATTTTACATGAAAAAATGTAAAATTATCTCGTTAATAGTAAGAAAGAGATCTTTGATATTGTATAAAACCGAAAAGTATCTTCTTCGTCATACTCTCTCTTTTTTTTGTCCCTCTTATCTCAAGAGCTCTCTTTATTGTGAACTTTTTATTAGTTTCATCAGTCTAAAGTATATGTCAAGTCTCTTTGTTTACTATCTTAGAGAATTTAATTTTTTCCTTACTATATTGGATAGATATTCTTATTCAAAGCATCTAAGATGTTAGAGGAATATTTAGGAGTACACTAAAATCACTATGCACGATGAGGTATTTTGATTTTTTTTTTTGCGTAAATAGTTCATAGAAGATATTCATTTTTGTTACTCTAAAATGGCATTTTCAAAAAAAAATTCTTATTTTATGCAATGTCTTGATTTAATTATATTTCATCTACTTAATAATATATCCTATAATTTGATCGACAATGAAGAAAAGAACTAGATTTCTTGGAAAATTTCTCTTTTCAAAAAAAAAATTCTTATGAAAGTAATATCTTACATTAAAAAATTTATTGCCTTTAATATACAAGGAAAATCTTCAACAACAAAAAATTGAACAGAAATTCTTAATTATGGTAGGTAGATCCTACATAGATATAAGAAAACTAATAAAAAGGAAAGCAAATAAACTATGAAACCACCAATTTAAATTGTAATTTAATGATAGAAGCCAATTTTGTCTTTTTGACGACAATTGAGTGGATTTAATCATATAGGGGGTGGAAATAGCGCCACAAAAAAAAGGCTAAAATTCATTGGTTGATATAGATGACACGACCAAAAAAATTGTACGTGTTTTTTGTTGATACCGGCATATTTTCTTGATAGAGCTTTACATGTGCTTGTACAAAACTAAAACTTCCAATTTGAATTAAGATGTAAAATGTATATGACTGTGTATTAATTTCAATAGATATAGTACAACAATTTTGGGCTTAAACGCATGAAAAGAAAATCTTAAAAGTGAATTGTTTTATCATGATAAGTTTCCAAACTCTTGATATAATTATCTCAATAAGCATTGAAATTCTGAAGTTGTCACATCTTTACCCGTATCCAGAGCTAGCAAAAGCTTTTGTGCATTTCCTGAAAAACTTGCTTGTTTACGCCTCAAAGTTTTGTGCACCATACGTATTCAAGCCAAACTCATCAAAGTCATATAAGATAAGATAACTAAATGTCAAAAGTAATTACTTATCGCTGTCGTTTGTGTTGAATTATTACGAAGGGAAATGCCAAACTCTCCGAAAAACAAATGACGGTCGCCTGATTTGCCGAAACTAGACATCAAAATTAATTACTGGTCTTTGTCATATATGGTGAATTAATGCGAAGGTAAGTCATTCTTCATGAGAAAATGATTCCTTCCATTCCCAAGTGTCCAAGGCATAGACGACTCAAATGGTTTTCATGCATAAAAGAACCTTCCACACTTTGCTCGATGTAGATAGCAATCAAATCATTTGATTTGATTGCTCGCAAAAGGATGATCAAACTGTTGTACGCTGGAGGAAAAGAATTTTTATGGAAAAAAACATCCCATCCGAAAGGTTCGTTTTTCTTTAGAAAATACTTGAAATGCATTGGTTCAGCTTTGAAAATGAGTTTTGGGGGGAATACAAAAACTTTTAGCCTAAGGCTTTGGAAAATGCAAATGACGGTATGGTAAAAGGTTTCTTTGAAAGCAATTTTGGGCTCAAGTAAGTTGGCAACAAAAATTTTACAAAAGGGCTTTGGCTACAATATTTTTTTATTGAAAAGAAATCAAACATTTCGGTAATGAGCTAGATCTGGCACCAGACAAGGTTCAACACATTGAAGAGCTAGATTTGGTGCTAGCAGCTGTCAGCCAGGGTCGTACGACCTCGAGCAACACCGACGAGGTCGCGTGACCCAAGCGAGGGGGGTCAGGCGGGACTTCGGCTTGAGTTGCGCAACCACATCAAGGGCCGCTTGTTGTGTGTAGCCCAAGCGACAAGGCATGAGATGCGCGACTCAGGAGACATCATAGGGTTAC
>JAGVVM010020428.1:0-10553 GCA_019149425.1 Psidium friedrichsthalianum
AATAACACATATCTCTCCCATATGATTATTGGTCCATACTTGTTAGTAACCTAAATTATGATACTAGTATTGAGAGATCTTAGGTCTCTTTCATCCAAAAGCTAACTTAAAGAATGAGACTTTTCTCATATTTATTAACCGACCATCAGTCCCTTCCACAACCAATATGTGATAACCCCAACAAATATGTCAGACTGAGCAAGCGTCATGTATGGGGGGAGAGAGTGTCGATATTGTTGGGTTTTTTCTTAAGTCAGTAACCATTGGGGAACTTCATCTGAGATGCTAGCATTTTGCATATCCAATACCTTGTGGCGAAATATTTTCTTGTGATTTTTATGAAATATATATTATTCTTCATTGAGATTTTTTAGACTAGACAAGAATCTTTTTCATTTATAGAAATATCAATTTTCAACATATGGTTAATCATATGATAATTTAGAGTATTGTTGGACAACTGGAAAGATTAATTACTTGTTGTCAAATGGATTATGATTGCTAACATTTGTACACTACATTATCTTGGCAAGTCACATAAGTCAGAACATATCAACAATTTTTTTTGGTCTAGTTTGCACCTAAAGAGCTTGACCTAAAGCATAATCAACATGTCGACAGCTTCAATCTATGGAGTATAAGGCATAAAAAATCAGAGATTAAACGCATATGGATAGATACATTACTAAATCTTTCTTTCCAAATTGAGATGCTTCAAAAGATTATGGTCATAAGTACTCGAAAGAAATTTTCTCAATTGACAGGATTAGTACAGTGCGAAACAAGGCGACGCTTCATACAAAACTTGATAAATTGTCGGTATATTTTCATTACAATCGACCTCACTCAGATTTATCATTTCTCCGCTGAGCATCATACAGTTCGCAGAGCAACTTTGGCTATAGCTCATCCTAACTCGTCAATTTGGAATCGAATTCTGAATTTTCCTGAACCAAGAAACGCGTGGCTTAAGCACCCTTAGCAAAATTGAGGTAATCACAACTTTTACTTTGTTTGCTAGTTTTGCTGCACCCAGCGATCTTCAATTTTTCTCCAGAATATTCTGCTCGTTTTCCATTAGCAAATGAAGTTGAAGGTAATGCATTTGAGTTTCTTCAGCCACTGGCAATCTGATTGTTAACCTCAATCCGTTATCTTCACGATGATTATGTATCTGTAAGAAATTACTTTCTACTTTAATTCCTGTGCTTCCAAGACAATATTTTGGTGAAGATTCGGAAAAGAAAAGTGACTTTCCGAGAGGCAATCAGCGAGTTTCCAAGATTTAAGCTTTAAAATGTTCATTGAGCACATGAAGACGCTTGCTAAAGCTTACGAACGTTCAGTGCAGGAAGAGATGGACACAAGATCTCTAATTCATAAAGCAAAGTTCAGGAAGTTCAACGAAAACGAAATGCCAGCTGCACAAGTTTATGCGATTTGCCTGAAGTGGTTCTCCTGCACATCCTAAGTTTTCTTCCATCGAAAGATGTTGTGAGAACGAGCGCCTTGTCCAAAAGGTGGAAAACTTATGGATTTCCGTTCCGAAGCTCGACTTCAATGATAAGGAATTCTCCCAGAGGTTGCGCTTCATTAACTTCGTGGAGAGAACGTTTTTGCTTCGCGGTCTATCTCCACTGAAAGGTTTTTCTCTCTCGTGTTCCATCCATTACAATAAATCCCGCATCAATGCTTGGATCACTTCTGCTATAAGGCGCAATATTCAAAAGCTCCGGTTGTGCCTTGATGTAGACAAACGTGCTGCCGTGAGTTACAGGTTACCTTGTTGGGTATTTAGGTGTGAAACACTAACAGAATTGCATGTAGAGATGAGTCGTCATATTAGGCTCACTTCATCAGTTTCTCTGATGAAACTCAAGGCCCTAACTCTCGTGCGGATTGATTTCGGGGATGACGATTCGGTCGAAAAGCTTCTTTCGGGTCCTTCCCTTGAGAAACTGTCTCTTGACAACTGCATGTGGTGGAAGCTGAAGGCTCTTCGTATTTCGGCTCCGAAGCTTTTGAGCTTGTCCATTGTTGAACTGGAGTTTTGTACGGATTTCAAATGTGATTGCCAGGTATTCATCATCGGAACTAGTCTAGAGTCCTTCTACTATCACGGCGAATGCGCTTATGACTATACTCTATCTAGCTCGTCCGCACTTATTAAGGCTGCCATCTCTGTGGATCATCCGTTCGATGAGAAGTCGTACCAATTCTCGTACCATGGTTACAAGCTCTTAAAAGATGTTGCTAATGCACGAGATTTAACTCTGTCTTATGACGGCCTTCAGGTATACTCCTCCGAACACATGGTTGATTCATTGTCTTCATCTTTCAATGTTTGGATTATGTCTGATCCTTCGATTGGCTTGGCTGTCTTCCTCGATATTTTCCTTTAGGATTTGAGTGAGAGTAAGAATTTCCTCGACGCGCTGCCCATCTTTGCGAATCTTAAGAAGTTGGAATTGAACATGTATCGTGCGTGCTTGGAATCTAGAGCACTTCAAACGATTCTTAGCAAATCTTCTTGTTTGGAGAGTCTTCAGTTCCTCTCGGTAATCACTCTGTCGTTATTCTCTTTCTTCCTTTACTGTTAGCATTTCGTGTTACTAGAAGTTTCGTGATCTCGTTTAATTCAGTATTGTGATTTTGAATAAGGGTGTTCTTGTGGAGTCCGGAACGGATGAAGGGATACGGGATCCGGTGCCTCGGTGTTTCCTGTCGTCACTCCGAGAGATTACAATTCACAACTTTCATGAGGATGATGATCACTTCTAGCCGTGAGAGTTATGCTTAGGACGGCTAGGGTTTTGGAGAAAATAGTCATACATCGTTCCGAGTACTATTTAGGGAGTTCCACAGAGAAGTTGATGGAACGATTGAGAGAGCTCCCTAAGGCTTCAAGTCAGGTACGATTTTGTTAGTCTAAAAGTCTTGCATTTCCATTTAATTCAGGAATTGATGATTCTATATTGCAATTCCTTCGAAAGTTTTTTAACCCTATCGGCAATTTGGAAATGAAAGGACAGTGTCTACATAATGTCATTCAACTTTTAGCTCAAGAATCCCGCATAAAATGGTTCTGGTTGCGAAAAATAAGCTATCATCAGAAATCGGATTTACCTTATTTGGTTGGTGTGACATGTCCCATAGAGAAACGGAATAAGAGTCTACTATAGATCCCGTATGATGCAACAGAGATTATTACAACATTCAAGTCACTCAAGAATTTGCTAGCACCGAATTAAACTAAATAATTCACTCTTCATAGTTACTTGAGAACCAATCTCTCAATCTCCTAAAAAAAATTAAAAATCTTACCATGAGATTTAGGACGGCGCTATTTTCACCCATAAATGACTAAATCCGGGTTACACTAAAAGGACAAAATTTGCCCTCAATTTTTCAATTAAAATCTAAAGTTATGGCCACACTCATTGTTTTTTTTCTATTTTGTCTTTTTCTATTGGATGATTAATATAATTAAGCATTTCACATGTTTTTTTCTTTTTAGCGTATTAAAGAAAAGTGCATTTTCAGAAATTAATATAACAATTTACATGAAAAATGTAAAATTATCTCGTAAGAAAAGAATATTCTTTGATATTGTATAAAACCGAAAAGTATCTTCTTCATACTTCTCTCTCTCTTTTTTTTTTGTCCCTCTTATCTCAAGAGCTCTCTTTATTTGTGAACTTTTTATTAGTTTCATCAGTCTAAAGTATATGTCAAGTCTCTTTGTTTACTATCTTAGAGAATTTAATTTTTTCTTACTATATTGGATAGATATTCTTATTCAAAGCATCTAGGATGTTAGAGGAATATTTAGGAGTACACTAAAATCACTATGCACGATGAGGTATTTTGACTTTTTTTTTTTGCGTAAATAGTTCATAGAAGATTCATTTTTGTTACTCTAAAATGGCATTTTTTAAACAAATCTTATTTTATGCAATGTCTTGATTTAATTATATTTCATCTACTTAATAATATATCCTATAAATTTGATCGACAATGAAGAGAAGAATTAGATTTCTTGGAAAATTTCTCTTTCATCAAAAAAAAAAAATTCTTATGAAGTAATATCTTACATTAAAAAATTTATTGCCTTTAATATACAAGGAAAATCTTCAACAACAAAAATTGAACATAGAGATTCTTAATTATGGTAGGTAGATCCTACATAGATATAAGAAAACTAATAAAAAGGAAAGCAAATAAACTTGAAACCACCAATTTAAATTGTAATTTAATGATAGAAGCCAATTTTGTCTTTTTGACGACAATTGAGTGGATTTAATCATATAGGGTGGGAAATAGCGCCACAAAAAAAGGCTAAAATTCATTGGTTGATGTAGATGACACGAATAAAAAAATTGTATGTGTTTTTTGTTGATACGGGCATATTTTTCTTGATAGAGCTTTACATGTGCTTGTACAAAACTAAAACTTCCAATTTGAATTAAGATCGTAAAATGTATATGACTGTATATTAATTTGAATAGATATAGTACAACAATTTTTGGGCTTAAACGCATGAAAAGAAAATCTTAAAAGTGAATTGTTTTATCATGATAAGTTTCCAAACTCTTGATATAATTACCTCAATAAGCATTGAAATTTCTGAAGTTGTCACATCTTTACCCGTATCCAGAGCTAGCAAAAGCTTTTGTGCATTTTCCTGAAACTTGCTTGTTTACGCCTCAAAGTTTTTGTGCACCATACGTATTCAAGCCAAACTCATGAAAGTCATATAAGATAAGATAACTAAATGTCAAAGTTAATTACATATCGCTGTCGTTTGTGTTGAATTATTACGAAGGAAATGCCAAGCCTCGCGAGAGAGAATTCCTTTCGATTCCAAAGTTGATTGGATTGACGCGAAAGATGATTTTCCTGCTGAAAGAACTTTATACACCTTGCCCGATGAAAATAAAACTTTCCACACCTGGCATTCTTTAACACTAAAGTGTATTATCGTGACAAATTCTTGGGTTCTTGAACAATTAACCGAGTAATACATTGTATTTTCTAAGGTGATCATGCCTTCCATTTATAATGGGAGTCAGCAAAGCTGATTATGCATTTTCTGAAAACTTGCTCGTTTCACGCATGAAAGTTTTGTGCCCCGTACGTAGTCAAGCGAAACCCTACAATCTCATGATTGCGGTAAGTAAGTAACGTCAAAACTAATTACTTGCCTTTTGTCGGATAGAGTGAATTAATATGAAGGAAACACCATTCTTCATGAGAAAAATGATCATTTTTCTCATGAAGAATGGTGTTTCCTTCATATTTAATTCACTCTATCCGACAAAAGGCAAGTAATTAGTTTTGACGTCTACTTACTTACCGCAAATCATGAGATTGTAGGGTTTCGCTTGACTACGTACGGGGCACAAAACTTTCATGCGTGAAACGAGCAAGTTTTCAGAAAATGCATAATCAGCTTTGCTGACTCCCATTATAAATGGAAGGCATGATCACCTTAGAAAATACAATGTATTACTCGGTTATTGCTTCAAGAACCCAAGAATTTGTCACGATAATACACTTTAGTGTTAAAGAATGCCAGGTGTGGAAAGTTTTATTTTCATCGGCAAGGTGTATAAAGTTCTTTCAGCAGGAAATCATCTTTCGCGTCAATCCTTAATCAACTTTGGAATCGAAAGGAATTCCTCTTCTCGCGAGGCTTGGCATTTCCTTCGTAATAATTCAACACAAACGACAGCGATATGTAATTAACTTTGACATTTAGTTATCTTATCTTATATGACTTTCATGAGTTTGGCTTGAATACGTATGGTGCACAAAACTTTGAGGCGTAAACAAGCAAGTTTTCAGGAAATGCACAAAAGCTTTTGCTAGCTCTGGATACGGGTAAAGATGTGACAACTTCAGAAATTTCAATGCTTATTGAGGTAATTATATCAAGAGTTTGGAAACTTATCATGATAAAACAATTCACTTTTAAGATTTTCTTTTCATGCGTTTAAGCCCAAAATTGTTGTACTATATCTATTCAAATTAATATACCGTCATATACATTTTACGATCTTAATTCAAATTGGAAGTTTTAGTTTTGTACAAGCACATGTAAAGCTCTATCAAGAAAATATGCCCGTATCAACAAAAAACACATACAATTTTTTTATTCGTGTCATCTATATCAACCAATGAATTTTAGCCTTTTTTTTGTGGCGCTATTTCCACACCCTATATGATTAAATCCACTCAATTGTCGTCAAAAAGACAAAATTGGCTTCTATCATTAAATTACAATTTAATTGGTGGTTTCAAGTTTATTTGCTTTCCTTTTTATTAGTTTTCTTATATCTATGTAGTATCTACCTACCATAATTAAGAATCTCTATGTTCAATTTTTTGTTGTTGAAGATTTTCCTTGTATATTAAAGGCAATAAATTTTTTAATGTAAGATATTACTATCATAAGAATTTTTTTTTTTGGGATGAAAGAGAATTTCCAAGAAATCTAATTCTTCTCTTCATTGTCGATCAAATTTATAGGATATATTATTAAGTAGATGAAATATAATTAAATCAAGACATTGCATAAAATAAGATTTGTTTTAAAAAATGCCATTTTAGAGTAACAAAAATGAATATCTTCTATGAACTATTTACGCAAAAAAAAAGTCAAAATACCTCATTGTGCATAGTGATTTTAGTGTACTCCTAAATATTCCTCTAACATCCTAGATGCTTTGAATAAGAATATCTATCCAATATAGTAAGAAAAAAATTAAATTCTCCAAGATAGTAAATAAAGAGACTTGACATATACTTTAGATTGATGAAACTAACAAAAAGTTCACAAATAAAGAGAGCTCTTGAGATAAGAGGGACAAAAAAAAAAGAGAGAGAGAAGTATGATGAAGAAGATACTTTTCGGTTTTATACAATATCAAAGAATATTTCTTTTCTTACGAGATAATTTTACATTTTCATGTAAATTGTTATATTAATTTCTGAAAATGCACTTTTCTTTAATATGCTAAAAAGAAAAAACATGTGAAATGCTTAATTATATTAATCATCCTAAATAGAAAAAGACAAAATAGAAAAAAAGGAATGAGTGTGGCAATAACTTTAGATTTTAATTGAAAAATTGAGGGCAAATTTTGTCTTTTTAGTGTAACCAGATTTAGTCATTTATGGGGTGGAAATAGCGCCGTCCTAAATCTCATGGTAAGATTTTTAATTTTTTTTAGGAGATTGAGAGATTGGTTCTCAAGTAACTATGAAGAAGTGAATTATTTAGTTTAATTCGGTGCTAGCAAATTCTTGAGTGACTTGAATGTTGTAATAATCTCTGTTGCATCATACGGGATCTATAGTAGACTCTTATTCCGTTTTCTCTATGGGACATGTCACACCAACCAAATAAGGTAAATCCGATTTCTGATGATAGCTTATTTTTTGCAACCAGAACCATTTTATGCGGGATTCTTGAGCTAAAAGTTGAATGACATTATGTAGACACTGTCCTTTCATTTCCAAATTGCCGATAGGGTTAAAAAACTTTCGAAGGAATTGCAATATAGAATCATCAATTCCGAATTAAATGGAAATGCAAGACTTTTTAGACTAACAAAATCGTACCCTGACTTGAAGCCTTAGGGAGCTCTCTCAATCTTTCCATCAACTTCTCTGTGGAACTCCCTAAATAGTACTCGGAACGGAGTATGACTATTTTCTCCAAAACCCTGGCCGTCCTAAGCATAACTCTCACAGCTAGAAGTTGATCATCATCATCCTCATGAAAGTTGTGAATTGTAATCTCTCGGAGTGACGACAGGAAACACCGAGGCACCAGATCCCGTATCCCTTCATCCGTTCCGGACTCCACAAGAACACCCTTATTCAAAATCACAATACTGAATTAAACGAGATCACGAAACTTCTAGTAACACGAAATGCTAACAGTAAAGGAAGAAAGAGAATAACGACAGAGTGATTACCGAGAGGAACTGAAGACTCTCCAAACAAGAAGATTTGCTAGAATCGTTTGAAGTGCTCTAGATTCCAAGCACGCACGATACATGTTCAATTCCAACTTCTTAAGATTCGCAAAGATGGGCAGCAAGTCGAGGAAATTCTTAGTCTCACTCAAATCCTAAAGGAAAATATCGAGGAAGACAGCCAAGCCAATCGAAGGATCATACATAATCCAAACATTGAAAGATGAAGACAATGAATCAACCATGTGTTCGGAGGAGTATACCTGAAGGCCGTCATAAGAAAGAGTTAAATCTCGTACATTAGCAACATCTTTTAAGAGCTTGTAACCATGGTACGAGAATTGGTACGACTTCTCATCGAACGGATGATCCACAGAGATGGCAGCCTTAATAAGTGCGGACGAGCTAGATAGAGTATAGTCATAAGCGCATTCGCCGTGATAGTAGAAGGACTCTAGACTAGTTCCGATGATGAATACCTGGCAATCACATTTGAAATCCGTACAAAACTCCAGTTCAACAATGGACAAGCTCAAAAGCTTCGGAGCCGAAATACGAAGAGCCTTCAGCTTCCACCACATGCAGTTGTCAAGAGACAGTTTCTCGAGGGAAGGACCCGAAAGAAGCTTTTCGACCGAATCGTCATCCCCGAAATCAATCCGCACGAGAGTTAGGGCCTTGAGTTTCATCAGAGAAACTGATGAAGTGAGCCTAATATGACGACTCATCTCTACATGCAATTCTGTTAGTGTTTCACACCTAAATACCCAACAAGGTAACCTGTAACTCACGGCAGCACGTTTGTCTACATCAAGGCACAACCGGAGCTTTTGAATATTGCGCCTTATAGCAGAAGTGATCCAAGCATTGATGCGGGATTTATTGTAATGGATGGAACACGAGAGAGAAAAACTTTCAGTGGAGATAGACCGCGAAGCAAAAACGTTCTCTCCACGAAGTTAATGAAGCGCAACCTCTGGGAGAATTCCTTATCGTTGAAGTCGAGCATCGGAACGGAAATCCATAAGTTTTCCCACCTTTTGGACAAGGCGCTCGTTCTCACAACATCTTTCGATGGAAGAAAACTTAGGATGTGCAGGAGAACCACTTCAGGCAAATCGCATAAACTTGTGCAGCTGGCATTTCGGTTTTCGTTGAACTTCCTGAACTTTGCTTTATGAATTAGAGATCTTGTGTCCATCTCTTCCTGCACTGAACGTTCGTAAGCTTTAGCAAGCGTCTTCATGTGCTCAATGAACATTTTAAAGCTTAAATCTTGGAACTCGCTGATTGCCTCTCGAAAGTCACTTTTCTTTTCCGAATCTTCACCAAAATATTGTCTTGGAAGCACAGGAATTAAAGTAGAAAGTAATTTCTTACAGATACATAATTCATCGTGAAGATAACGGATTGAGGTTAACAATCAGATTGCCAGTGGCTGAAGAAACTCAAATGCATTACCTTCAACTTCATTTGCTAATGGAAAACGAGCAGAATATTCTGGAGAAAAATTGAAGATCGCTGGGTGCAGCAAAACTAGCAAACAAAGTAAAAGTTGTGATTACCTCAATTTTGCTAAGGGTGCTTAAGCCACGCGTTTCTTGGTTCAGGAAAATTCAGAATTCGATTCCAAATTGACGAGTTAGGATGAGCTATAGCCAAAGTTGCTCTGGCGAACTGTATGATTGCTCAGCGGAGAAATGATAAATCTGAGTGAGGTCGATTGTAATGAAAATATACCGACAATTTATCAAGTTTTGTATGAAGCGTCGCCTTGTTTCGCACTGTACTAATCCTGTCAATTGAGAAAATTTCTTTCGAGTACTTATGACCATAATCTTTTGAAGCATCTCAATTTGGAAAAGAAGATTTAGTAATGTATCTATCCATATGCGTTTAATCTCTGATTTTTTATGCCTTATACTCCATAGATTGAAGCTGTCGACATGTTGATTATGCTTTAGGTCAAGCTCTTTAGGTGCAAATAGACCAAAAAAAATTGTTTGATATGTTCTGACTTATGTGACTTGCCAAGATAATGTAGTGTACAAATGTTTAGCAATCATAATCCATTTGGACAACAAGTAATTAATCTTTCCAGTTGTCCAACAATACTCTAAATTATCATATGATTAACCATATGTTGAAAATTGATATTTCTATAAATGAAAAAGATTCTTGTCTAGTCTAAAAAATCTCAATGAAGAATAATATATATTTCATAAAAATCACAAGAAAATATTTCGCCACAAGGTATTGGATATGCAAAATGCTAGCATCTCAGATGAAGTTCCCCAATGGTTACTTGACTTAAGAAAAAACCCAACAATTATCGACACTCTCTCCCCCCATACATGACGCTTGCTCAGTCTGACATATTTGTTGGGGTTATCACATATTGGTTGTGGAAGGGACTGATGGTCGGTTAATAAATATGAGAAAAAGTCTCATTCTTTAAGTTAGCTTTTGGGATGAAAGAGACCTAAGATCTCTCAATACTAGTATCATAATTTAGGTTACTAACAAGTATGGACCCAATAATCATATGGGAGTAGATATGTGTTTATT
>JAGVVM010020429.1:0-10376 GCA_019149425.1 Psidium friedrichsthalianum
GGTTTAATCTCTGATTTTTTTATGCCTTATACTCCATAGATTGAAGCTGTCGACATGTTGATTATGCTTTAGGTCAAGCTCTTTAGGTGCAAATAGACCAAAAAAAATGTTTGATATGTTCTGACTTATGTGACTTGCCAAGATAATGTAGTGTACAAATGTTAGCATCATAATCCATTTGGAAACAAGTAATTAATCTTTCCAGTTGTCCAACAATACTCTAAATATCATATGATTAACCATATGTTGAAAATTGATATTCTAATAAATGAAAAAGATTCTTGTCTAGTCTAAAAAATCTCAATGAAGAATAATATATATTTCATAAAAATCACAAGAAAATATTTCGCCACAAGGTATTGGATATGCAAAATGCTAGCATCTCTGATGAAGTTCCCCAATGGTTACTTGACTTAAGGAAAAACCCAAGAATTATCGACACTCTCTCCCCCCATACATGACGCTTGCTCAGTCTGACATATTTGTTGGGGTTATCACATATCGGTTGTGGAAGGGGCTGATGGTCGGTTAATAAATATGAGAAAAAGACTCATTCTTTGAGTTAGCTTTTGGATGAAAGGACATAAGATCACCCAAACACTAATATCATATTTAGGTTACTAACAAAGTATGGACTCAATAATCATATGGGAGAGATATGTGTTGTTGCAGCTTTGACCCAAGGCTTGATATGTAAAAGGGAGATGGTAGGGTTATCTCACATTAGTTGTGGAAGGAGTTGGCGATCGGTTTATAAGTGTAAGGAAAAATCTTACTCTTTGAGCTAATTTTTAGGATGAGAGAGGCCAACGACCACCTTGTCATAGCCCTCGCGAGGTCAAGGCCATTTGGGATGGCATTGGTGATTTCGATCTGTGAGCACTGGTTGAGCTCGTGTGGTCGAGGGGTCTCACAAGGGTGTCATCATTGGAGGCTGGAGCTAGAAGAATGTGTTAGCATCGGGGTCGGAGGGGGATTCATTCCCTACCTAAATGCCATGACGAGGTATTGCCGTAGTGATGCTCGCTTTGTGTTGCTACTCGAGAAGTCTATGTACGAATACTGGGACAACTACCACTACAAAAAAAAGGCCATTTAGCCACGAAAAAATTAGCGACGAAATTAATTCGTCGCTAATTTGCGACGATATTTGCGACTAAAAAATATTCATCGCTAATTTGCGACGCATTTGCGACCAAAAAAAATTCCTCACTAATTTAGCGACGAAAAAATATTCGTCGCTAATTTGCGACGAATTTAGCGACGAAAAAATATTCGTCGCTAATTTGCGACAAATTTTGCCACAAAAAATATTCCTCACTAATTTGCGACGACTTTTGCAATGAAAAAAATTTGTGACTAATTTGCAACGAATTTTGTGACGGAAAAAGTTTCATAATTATGCGATGAAAATTAATTTGTCACTAATTCGCGACGAATTTTGCAACGAAAATTGCTTTCGTCGCAAAATTCCACAAAAAATTTGATTTTAGGCACGAAATTAGCGACAAGCTATAAAATTTCATAGCTACATTAGCCACGAAAGGCATTTTTTCGTGGCTAATTAGCCACGAAATTCAGTTTTCGTGGCTAATTAGCCACGAAATTCTATTTTTCGTGGCTAATTATTGTTGTTGTTGTTAATTTTTTTTTTATTATATACTGTCGCTCTGTTGTCGTTTTTACGGTTCTATGTTATTGTTGTTATTATTATTGTGATATTTTATTTTTAACGGAATTGGATTGATGTTAATTTTGTTGTTAATCGTCGAAATAGTTTCATCTTAATTTAAATGTGGCGGCGCACTCACAATATATATTGACCGGTCCTGACTTTTGATAATATATAAATAGTGACACGTTGATTCTCGTATAACAATTTCAAATATCGAATTATTTGACAATAGTTTCTTTAAATGTCACAGCCCTCCCTGGTCACGGGTAAGGGCCTCCATGCTCTCACCGATCGATAGGCAAGGGCGTGGCAAAATGTGAAAATATTTAGCATTCAAAATTGATTGAAAAGCAACAGTTAAGGACTAAATTGAAAAATTAAATAGTTTAAATTCATATTGGTACCCACATAATAGGTTTAGGACTAATTGAATAATTTTCTTCATCTTTTTATCATTAATGATGAATGCATAGTATATTAGATTATGAACTCATAAATTGCCTATACATCATATTCTCCGACCGCAAATAATGAAAAAAAAAATGGTACATGGATGAACATAAACATGTCACCGCTAAGTAAAGATTAACTTACAACTCTGAACAATGAATTTAGTGCATCTTGAGCAAACAAAATCATTCGTCGCAAAATTAGCGATGACTGGAAAGTTCGTCGCTAATCAGCCACTACAAAAAAAAAGGGCTTTTAGCCATGAAAATAATTCGTCGCAAATTAACGACGAAAATAGCCGTCGATGGAGAGTACATTTTCAAAGAGTACATTTTCTTATATTCTTCAGTAATTGTGCTTCTAATTAGAATGTTGTGCTTGATTATCCAATCTAAATTAGATTATATGATATTATTGTTTAGGCTCGATTGGATTAATTAGCCACAAATTTTCTAAATTGGATTAATTAGCCATGAATTTTCGAAATTGGATTAATTAGCCACGAATTTTCTAAATTCGTCGCTAATTAGCCACGAATTTTCTAAATTCGTCGCTAATTAGCCATGAATATTAGAAATTCGTCGCTAAACTGACATCATCCATTAGCCACGAATTTTCTAAATTCGTCGCTAAACCGACATTGTTCATTAGCCACGAATTTTCTATATTCGTCGCTAATTAGCCACGAATATTAGAAATTCATCGCTAAACTGACATCATCCATTAGCCACGAATTTTCTAAATTCGTCGCTAAACCGACATTGTTAATTAGCCACGAATTTAGAAAATTCGTCGCTAAACCGACATTGTTCATTAGCCACGAATTTTCTAAATTCGTCGCTAAGTAGCGACGAATTTGGAAATTCGTCGCGAAACTAAAGCATGAGCTCGGACCCACAAAAAAAAAAAAAAAGCTATAGCGTGAGCTGCTTATTTCTCTCTCTCTCTCTCTTCTCTCTCTGACCATCTCGCCGTCCATTTCCTTCCAAAACCAATGGCCACAGATCTCCATCCGCGTCCTTGCTCCTCATTGGCCAATCTCCACTCATCCCCTGAAAACTACATAAAATCCAGAATGAACTGCAACTCCTTCGTCAGACTCGCCATCTCCATACTCCCGTCCCGCTCGAGCTCACTCCCAACGCGTGCAAGTGAGAGACAATTCTCCATTCCACCATGGTCGGAAAAGGAAGGCACTGGGCAGCTCCCCCTCGGCGAAGAAGCTGAGCTCCTCCCGTCCCCGAGTGTCCATCTCCCCTGAATCAGCCAGTCTTTTTTCCTTTTTTACCTCCAGACTTCCTCTACTCGCCGGACATGGACCAACCCCCCCTGTGTGTGTCTTTCTTTTTTCTTGTCCAGAACCCCCATCGCCTGTGAAGACCTTCATCGCCCTCCTCTTGCAAGTGCCTCGTTCAAATTGCCATAGTTTCCTTGGAAGAGCTTGGGGAGGTCCGAGGGCCGAGAGGTGCTTGAGCTGAACTCAGACAGCGAAGAAGACGGAGATGGCGGGAGAGATAAATTAGCCACGAAAATAATAAATTCGTCGCTAAATTAACAAAGGAAGTGACGAAATTAAGAAAATGTATTCATGGCTAATTAGCCACGAATTTATTGTTTTGGTCGCTAAATTTTCTACCCGCCCATAGCAAGTTAGCCACGAATTTACTAATTTCGTGGCTAATTTAGCCACAAATTTACTGTTTTCGTGGCTAATTTAGCCACGAATTTACTGTTTTCGTCGCTAAATTTTCTAATTGTCATCGCAAGTTAGCCACGAATTTAATAATTTCGTGGCTAATTTAGCGACGAATTTACTATTTCGTGGCTAATGTAGCCACGAATATGTTTCGTCGCAAATTAGCGACGAATTTTGCCTAGAGTAATTTCGTCGCTAATTTGCGACGATTTTTGCCACGAAGAAATTTCGTCGCTTAGCGACGAAAATTTTTTGTCGCAAAATTCGTCGCAAATTCCATTAGCGACGAATTTTGTCAACATTTTCGTCGCAAAATTTCGTAGCTAAAGCCTTGTTTTTTTGTAGTGTACTAACTGCAACATAGAGGCAACCATCGGCACCTGCACCGACATAGGTTTCAGATGTTAATCGAAGACGAAAGCCATCATCGGGGCTATTAAAGTTGCTTTTCTATTTAACTTATCTATTAAAGTTATGGAAACATAACATATGCTCATAATTCATTAAATTATGATGACCACATGATGAATGTAATTGTTCTAGAAATGGTTTCGTTTCAAAGAAATAAAGACACTAGAAAATCTATCCAAAAAACTAGCAAGAGCCTTGGAAATCTCCTAAAACTGTACATCGATACAACACCCTAGGAGTCGAACAAGTAACAGGATGCTACTTCTGCACTTAGGGCATGAAAAAAGGGTTAGACATCTAACAAAACTTGAAAATAATCAAAAGCCTAATTGTTGCCATTACAATCTCCTTGGTTACAACATAAGTGGTTCCCAAGTGAAATTTCCTTTAAATTTGATGGATCGATTTAATTGGTAAAGGTTATGAAGGATCCTTGTTTATCTGAGACAGAAAGGCATATGATAGTAATTTAAACACATGAATACTAGGAACAATATGTTGGGGTGTGGTTTCATACTTTTATAAAAAGAAAGCGTCACTAGATGAATTTTATAGTTTGATTCAATATACTATTAGTAGTTAGGGTTTGGGCCCATGAACAGTTATTACTGGATAACATATCGAGTGATGTAATATAGAGGTGCTAATTATAGTGAAATTATTTGACATTAATTTAAGGATGAACCATGATAAATCTTTTATCTTGATTTCTTTTTTTCATTTTTACACTCTATTTATTATAGTTATGCGCCGAATCCTAACACAATCATTGACAACCATGCAAATGATGTTGAAAAGTATAACAATTTAGAAAGAATGAAACAATAAATGTTTTGGAGTTGATTGGACGAGTAAAATACAATGTGGGTTTATATAGCCCTCTATCGACCGATACTTACAAGTCATGTTATTGAGTTATACCGGTCGCATGTGGCTCCTATTAGCAACACTTATATACAAGAAGTTACAAATCTCGAATTTGTTGATTCCACTACTTGGCAGTCACACTTTTGTATCAACACATGCTAGCAGATCTCTGTTCCATTCATCGATCATTCTACTTCAACACTTGGCAACGATTTGTTAATGTTCGTTGTTTATAATTCTGCGAATGGCTTCATCAATTCAAACGGAGGTGTTGACTCTAGCAGAAGCGCTGAAGAAGTTCATGTCGAGGAGAGAGAGTATTATTGAGATGGAGTCAGATAGTTCAGAACTGATGTGAGGAAGTACAGCAGAAGTCTCTAGTGACTTGGACGATTGAGCCGTTGATTGCTGAAGCCCAAGAACTCGTGGACCGCTACAAATGCCTTTCTCTAGCCCATTGCTATAGATTTGCAAATAAGTGGCGGATTGGATCGCTAAAGTTCATCTTTCCAATGATCTTCTTCCCCGTGGGTAGTTAGGCCTCCCCAACCTTTATGAGACTTTTTATGTTTAGGGCGAGTATGACACGTTTCTATTTCTCTGTTTCTGTTCTAAATCTATTCCAGAATAGGTTTGGAATAGAAACTCGTTTGGCAACGCAAATTGTTTTTCTATTTCTAAACAAAAATCTGTTCCAGAAACAGATTTTGGCCCAAAACAGAAACAAAATTTTTTGTTCCTGACAGAAATAGAAAAATCTATTTCTGTTCCAGAAATCATTTCTGGAACAGAATGGTTGTTATGCGCACCCTTAGATGCCCTTTTTCGGGCGCTTTGTTTTTGAACTCTATGGGTACTTTATAATATATTCGTTCTTTTTCGAACCAGAAAAGAAAAAAGCCAACTTAACTCCTGAAGGCCTCCTTGTCGACGACATTTCATTCTGGTCGATTTCAAGAGTTGGCCATTCTTTTGTGCCAAAGGAATGACATGGAAATCTTTTACTCTGAGAAAGATCTTGATTTGTTAAAATCGGAGGCATATTGAATCTGTGTTATATCGAAGCGGTTTATTTTTGCGTTTTCATACAATAAACATTACTCCCGTCCAACTTTAATTTTATATTCTCCTGCAAATATTATACATCTTTTCCTTCCATTTTAAATGCATGATTCTACATAGATCTTTTATTAATACAATGATTTTGTCCGATTTATTGAAATACTCCTTATATTGTCAGTTTTTTTTATATTCTCTATGAACCTTTGCTCGATTTGTTGTCATCATTGTCAACATAAGCACAAAGCATCCGATGCTTCTGCTTGATCTACACATGATAGTTGGTCTACTACTGAGAAAAATTATTGGTTAATTGATTATTGTAATGATTTCGTTTTTTGGAGCATAGTCATAATAAAATGGGTTTTCCTCCTTCCGTGGAATCTTCAAAAATTGTCGAAAACCTATCATCATGTTAGCATCAGTGATATTGTCGCTTGCGTTGAACTCTTCATGGCACATGTTGTCTTCCTCCTTTCGTACTGTGCTCTTTTGCGTTTTCACAGAAGAGCAAAAGTACATTCGAAGGCAGTTCCAAATCTTAAACTCTCTCTCTCTCTCTCTCTCTCTCGGGTTCATATAGCCATGGGTTTACTGTTTGCTTGATATCTTTATGCCCTTTGGGACGATTCACTTCAATGAAGCTTTTCACTTCAATGGCAGCTTCAATTAGTGAGAATGAGCTAGTTATGGCAAAGCCACAAGAAATTGTTATTTTGGGGTCTTAAGTTTGAGCTAAATCGAAGAAAAACATATGTGAATCGAAGTGTATAGAAGCTTAGGTTCCATTTGTTTGTGAAAAATGAAAGATTTAGAAATTTTTTTTCCAAAGAATAATCATTTATATTGCTTATAAAGATGAATAATGATAAATATTTTATCGTCTATGTTGACACCTAATTTTGGTAATCCATATAGTCATTGATTGCATAGAAAAATTAGGAGTCCTCCCATTTAACTTGCATTTGCATAGCGAAATTTGGCCAGCCCATTTAATCTTCTGGCTATGGCCGAATTGGGTAAGTGGTTGAAACTTGAAGAGCAACAGTGTATGTTTTGGCACTACAAACAAAGGTTCTGATCATTCAAGTGAGCACGGACATGAGTTATATCATTCAAGGAATCGAAAAAGAAGTTCTAACACTCAAGTAAGCATGTATGAAAGTTATGGCATTTGTATTATCTTTTCCAAATGAAACTGAGTTCTTTTGAAAGGATGATTGTTTTAGAGCTCATTATCGATCGTCGCCTCTATCATGATATACATGGTCTTAAATTCTCAATGTAGGCACGCTCGAGCGGTAAGCATTGCCCAAAGAACAACCTGTTAGATATTTCAATGGTTTTGAAAATTTAAAAGTCATTTTTCCATAATGGTTTTGATAGAAATTTTGGCAACCATGAAATTAGTTCATGATCCATGTGCGTAACTAGAGTTAGATTGCATATAGACTGTATTTAAGTTCATGTCATATGTCATTAGTTTAAATTAGCATCACATATACATAACCTCGAATTAAATTTCATCGCCCTGTATATAGTTTAATATTTTGTTAAACAGGAGAAACCCAAAAAGAAATAATCGTCATTATATTAGATATTATGTTTAGGGCATGCATATTTTAGTTAATATCTTGTAAAAACACCTAGGACTTTCTCATAATGACGTCATGCTTTGCTTGAGCATTGAGGTTTTACCTTATTTCTAGCAATTAATTTACTAGTTTGATCACCCGCATGATCACTCATCACATGTTAGTGTATTAAGACTGAAATCGTCCAAGACTGCATGGTAATATATTTGACAATAAAGATAAAATGTACCAAAATAACGTTAGATTAATCTAATGTTATCAAGTTCCCGTATCCAAGAATCTTTAATTTGCAGAAGTAAAGTGTTATTCCATCCTTTACTTGGGTTGCAAATCGAGCAATAATGGAGTAGTGGTGACTCCTAATTGAACTAAATTACATGTTTAATTGATTATATAAAAAATTCAAAAGATATGATTGGTTATGGGCTTGGGAGTACCTGTACTAAGTCCTTGTCTTAGTAATCATTAGCTATTTTTGTGATTCACCTCGAGGAAGGTCGCGACAACATTGCACCTCCTCTCGGACTTAGTTGAAACTCTTAGTGGGCTTGTGCCTGAACTTCCCTATTCAAATACGTTTTTGTGTGGCAGCGTGGAGACAAGATAGGCCCTAACATCAAGAACTAAAATTTTCGGAAATGGGGGTTATAAAAGGAGTGTTTGGATCCCCTAACATAATATTAGGAGTGACATTATCCAATTCGGGTCATCCAATTCAAAATGGACGGCCCGAATTGATCCACGTTAGCTTTTTAAAAGGGAGGAAAATTTCAGAGAGAATTTTAAATTTTGAATTAAGCATCTGGGTTGTCCATTTCAAAATGGACGGCCCAGATCTCTTATGGTCACCCCTGACATCACTATGTCAGGGGATACTATGTCAGGGGATCCGGATCCATAAAAAGGAGTAGTGTTGGTTAACCTTTGTTTACTAGAGTGCTGATGGGAATGACTTTTTAACTTGATATGGAAGTGCTGCTGACATATGCTTAACACTACAGTTTAGCACACACTCCATGCCTTCGGATATGGACATCGATTACGAAGATATCTAGGATGGTGTTGAGAAGGATACAAGCTTAATCTAGATATCTAGGATGTCCTTCTCAACCTAAACTTTCTTCTTGGTGTAAAAGGTGTTCATCTTTGTCCGGAAGACTGCATGGCTACATAACTATTTGATTGAGTCAAAGTTAAGAGGGCTTGCCCTTAGAACGTGAGACCGCGACTGGTCGAATCATCCTCTTGGCCCTACTTGCTAAGCATTTTAGTTTTAGGCATCAAACCTCAACAGTTCACGTGCATGTCTATAACCTGTTATAGTGCCATTAACCCGTTCTTCGTGATGTTTATTTTTCACAGTTAAATTATTTTCTAGCACTGTGGCTTTCTATCTTAAAAGTGGACCCAAGACCATGTTACAAATATGCTGAAAATGCAATAGATCCACTCGTTTGAGTATGATCCCACGTCACAATTGCTTTGGGCCTGGACATGCCCTTTGGCCCATTTTTCTAATAATAAATAAGGTCTATTTTTCACCATGAAAATCAAAATTGCTTGCGGCATGTCCATGATTTGCTTCTTCTGTCAAAAATTCCATTAGGCATTTTCATGCAAAGCTCTTGAAATTGCATCCCTATTTTTGCAAAAATTTGAAAATAGCATTGAGAAATTAGTGATTTTATTATAGCTTTAAAGTTACATTTTCTTGAGAAATTTTATTAATCATAAATAGGTGAATCTTGCTTTTATAAGCAGTTAAGAAGTTACATATTTCTGTTACCAACTTATTGTAACTTATTTTTTTTTTCAACAAATGTTATGAAGCACGTCGAGAAAGAAGTATTTTCAAAGTATGAGAAGAAATATCAAAGTATCTGCTACACGACCAAAAAAAAAAAAAGACGAAGAGAATCTTCTTGGGTGAATGCACTCATCTTAGTTGCTTACCAGGCCTAAATTTGAAATCTTCCTCCAGAGGTACTCACAGAAAAACCCTTTGATTCACCATATCCAGCAAAGGCAAGTAACTAGTTTTGATGTCTAGTAACCGCATATCGTGCAAATGTCATGCCTTTAGCTTTGGCTACATATGGTGCACAAAACCTCCATCCGCGAAACAAGCAAGTTCCAAGAAAATGGACAATGAACCTTATTAACTCTCGATATAAGTGAAAGGTGTGACCACTTTAGAAAATAAAATGTGTAACTAGATTATTTATTTCAAGAGCCCGAAATTTTTTCACGATAATGCACTTCATTCTAAAGCTTTCTTTTCTTGCATTTAAGCCTCATATTTAACGAAAGAAAATTCAGCTTATTCATTTTTCATTTCAAGAAGACCGGGTGTGGAAAGTTTTATTTGCATCGAGAAAGGTGTATAAAGATTTTTCAACATGTAACCATATATCGCATCAATCCTTAGTCAACCTTGGAATTGAAGAAATCCTTTTTCTAATGAGGAATGGCATTTCCTTCGTAGTTAATTCGTCACAAATGACAATGGCATGTGATTAGTTTTGACATCCAGATATGTTTGTTGGGGGAAAACTTCATATTAAAGGCAAACACTTTCCAAGACATCAATTTTCTTTTCATGAATTTAAGCCCCGAAACTGTG
>JAGVVM010020430.1:0-20870 GCA_019149425.1 Psidium friedrichsthalianum
CAAAGATAGTTAGGTCACTAGGGTAAGTAGGCCTTTTACTGTATTCTAAGTCCTTTAGTCAAGTTGGGCCCATAGGGTTTAAAGTCCAGTGAAGTGGGTTAGGCCCATTAAGGCCCAAGTTGGGCCTATTAAATTAAGTTGGGCCCAGTTAGTATCTAAGGCCCATTAACCAGTCTTAGGCCCATGGATTACTTCTAAGATTAAATAAGATTTAGGCCCATTATAAGTATTAAATTCGTGTAGTTGCCCAAGCCAATTATGAAGGTTACCCTATTAGGCCCAATTAGGTTATTTTAGGCCAATTTGAAGTCCTAAGCCCATGTACACCATGGGCCTTATGTCTTGATGTCATAATCAATAATTGGGGGCCCATTAACTCCAATTTTCGTCCACATGAGGCCCATCATCCCAATTAGGTCCAATTAGGTTTGTTTAGGCCCAATTTGTTTAGATTAAGTCCCCAGCCCAATTACATGCTTCGGCCCCTAGTCCACGCATACTTCACATATGGCAGCCCCACATTTGACCATTTCAAGGTCCAATTTAATTCCTTAGTGGCCCACACGCACGCGCGCCCATGATCAACACAGATTGGTCCAATGCCATTATGCTTAATCACCCACTTACACACTAATCACCATGATTAACTACTAACACAACCATCCACACATATATCCACTAGCCTAGGTCAAGATTAGGGAGTGAAGCTTACCTAGAGTGGCTGAGGACGCGGCTAGTCGGAGGAAAGGGACGCGACGGCGGCTTCTCCTCGGGCGGACGAGCTAGGCCGGCCGAGAGGGAGAGAGAGAGAAGAGTGAGGTCGGGTCGGTCCATGGCGGCTCACAAGGGCCACGAAGACGACAAGAAGAGGGGCAAGGGAGGCTCACCGAGGCGTCACGGAGGCTGGACGGTGGCGACGGCAGCCGGACGACGACGACGACGGGGACGGCAACGGGCGGACGACGGCTTGCACCGAGAGGGAAAGGGAGAGAGATGAGGTCTGGTCACGATTATCCAAGGGCCAAACGGCCACGGGAACGAAGAGTTGATGGGCTAGGGAGGCTCACCTAAGTGGGGTCTTTGGTCGACGGTGGCGGTTCACGCGGCAACGGGTGGAGCTCGGCGGCGTTTCGGGCGAACGGGAGAGGCCGAGAGGAAGAGAAGGGATTTCGGGAGAGAGGGAGAGAGAATGGCCGAAAATGAATGAGGGGGAGGAGAGAGAAGGGAGATTATAATCCCATTAAAATTCAAATAAGTTTATAATGGGTTTAGGTAGAATAGTAACATGGATGAGACTTGTACTTGATTTTGATTGACATTCTTGGAATTGTGCCATGATGATGTGATGGACAAGACACTTGATTGATTGATGTGACTTCGATTGATGTGACATCTGATTTGACTTGCCTCGATTTGCGTGCCAAATGCACCGATCGGGTCCCGAGCGCGAACGGATTTTGGACTGGATTGGGGTCGGTCTTCGAATCTACTCTCAAAAATCCTAATTAATCTTATTCTAAGGACTGAGCATTTACCGGGGGCATTTCGGTAATTTTCCATCCACGTCTTGCTTCTCGACGTGCACCGGCTGTCTGACCTTCAGTCAACATTTCTGAAATCGATTTCATTTCTTCATTGTGTTTGTCTTACTGATTCGTTTGCCAAAGTCGAATTTCATTTTGTAGTCAACTTCATTAAATACCGACTCAGTCTCAGTCTCAGACCAACGGGCGGCTGATTGGGAAAATTCCCAGATAGCCTTTCCCCTTCGGTTGGTCATCTCAGGTAGCTAATCCTGCGTGAGCGTCGACTAGAGTGTATTAACGAGCATTTCCATTCATTTAGAATCCCGACAATGGGTCGAATTTTCAGACTGTCACAGTGCCAGTAAGCGTTGTATCAGATCGAGACCCTCGCTTCACAGCTACATTTTGGAAGAGTCTGCAGGGTGCTCTAGGGACAAAGTTAAGGTTCAGTACAGCCTACCACCCTCAGACAGATGGTCAGTCGGAAAGGACCATCCAAACACTGGAGGACATGTTGAGAGCGTGTGTCATCGACTTCAAAGGTGGCTGGGAAGAACAATTGCACTTAGTGGAATTTGCCTACAACAACAGCTACCAGCAGAGTATCAAGATGGCACCGTTTGAAGCGTTGTATGGAAGGGCCTGCAGAACACGATTTGTTGGGATGAAGTTGGCGAGAAAAGAATAACAGGCCCAGAGTTGGTACAGCAATCAGTGGAGGCAGTCAAGGTGATCAGAGACAGACTAAGGACCGCCCAGAGTAGGCAGAAAAGCTACGCAGACAAGAGACGTAAGCCTTGGAGTTTCGAATTGGAGATCACGTCTTTTTGAAGGTGTCGCCGATGCGAGGATTATCTCGGTTTGGCAAGAAGGGAAAGCTAAGTCCAAGATTCGTTGGGCCATTCGAGATTCTAGAGAAGATCGGACACTGGCTTATCGTCTAGCATTGCCGCCGAACTTATCGCAGATTCACACGTGTTTCATGTATCGATGCTGAGGAAGTATGAGCCAGATCCTGGCCATATACTCGATCATGAAGTCATTGAAATGGATGATCGCGTCTCCTACGTGGAAGGCCAGTGAGGATTGAAGATCGTAAGGAGCAAGTGCTCAGGAACAAGACGATTCCGCTGGTCAAGGTCATCTGGGAACACCATGGAACCGAAGGAGCTACGTGGGAGAGCGAAGACGAGATGAAGAGAAAATACCCGCACTTGTTTGAATAGTCCTATTTAATTTTGATTTTGGAGTGAGGACATGTAGATTGTAAATTTCGAGGACGAATTTTTATAAGGAGGGAAGAATTGTGACAGTCTGAAAATTCGACCCAATTGTCAGAATTTCAATGAATGGAAATGCTTCGTTAATACACTCTAGTCGACGCTCACTCAGGATTAGCTACCCTGAGATGACCAACCAAAGGAAAAGGCTATCTGGGAATTTCTCCCAATCAGCCGCCCCCGTTGGTCTGAGACTGAGGCAGAGTCGGTATTTATGAAATTGACCACAAAATGAAATCCGACCTTTGGATGATCGAATTAGTAAGATAAACACAATGAAGAAATGAAATCAGTTTCAGAAATGTCGACTGAAGGTCAGACAGCCGGTGCACGTCGAGAAGCAAGACGTGAAAGGAAAATTACCGAAATGCCCCCGGTAAATGCTCAATCCTTAGAATGAGACTAATTAGGATTTTTGAGAGTAGATTCAATAGACCGACACAAATCCAGTCCAAAATCCGTTCGCGCTCGGGACCCGATCGGTGCATTTGGCACGCAAATCGAGGCAAGTCAAATCAGTGTCAAATCAATCAAATGTCACATCAATCAAGTGTCATGTCAATCCATCAATCACATCAATCATGGCACAATTTCCCATGAAATCAAATCTAGTCAAAGTACACATCATGTTACTATTTGCAAACCTAACCCACTATCTAATTGAATTGATTTTGACCATTATAATCTCTCACTCTCTCTCCTCACCCCTCAAACTTTCGGCCACTCTCTCTCTCTCCCTCACCCGAAGTCTCTCTCTCTCGGTTGCTCTCCCTCCCTTTCGTTCAACGCCGGCCGCCGTCCGCCCGTGGAGCCGACGTCGTCGGCCACCACCAGCCGCCATCCCTCACCAAGGTAGGCCTCCTCAACCCTTCTTCTCTTCTTTCTCGTGGCCATGAGGCCTTTGGTTAAGCCCGACCAGCCCGTGACCCTCTCCTTTTCTCTCGGTCCTTCTAGCAACCATCGTCGTCATCGTCGTTCCCGTCCCCGCCGAGCCGTCCAACCACCTCAGCCGGCCTTGTCTTCATTCCGGTAAGTCTTCTAAGCCCTTTCCCTTGTTGTTCCGTGGCCCAAGGAGCCCCATGAAGACCCGACCGAACCTCATCTCTCTCTCTCCCTCGGTTTGAGCAGCCACCGTCCACGTCGCCGTCGTCTTCGCCGCCGTCCGGCCATCTCCAACCATCACCGACCACTTCCTCACCTAGGTAAGCCCCTCACGCCCTCTTCTTCTCATTCCCGTGGCCTTGTGGACCACAATGGGCCGGCCAAATCCTCACCGTCGCTCACTCTCTCTCGGTTTCTCACCTAGCCGCCGTGAACACCGCCGGCCGTCCACCCCACCTTCGTCGTCTTCGGCCGCCCACCGGTAAGCTTCATCCTCTAATCCTAGTTTAGGCTAGTTGTAAATGTGAATGGTTGTGTGTTTAGTAGCTAAACAAGGTGATTAGTGGGTGAAATGTGTGTAATTAAGCCTAATGGGCTTAGGCTAATCTTGGGTGAAATGTTGGGCCGTGTGTGTGGGGTTGAGAATGCGTGAGTTGGGCCTTGAAATGCCGAAAATATGGGCTGATGTGGATGGTTTAGGCGTGAATGAAGTGGACCGAAGGGTTATAATGGGCTTGGGAACTTAATTCTAAGCTAATCGGGCCAAGACAGAACAAATTGGGCCTAAATAGATTGGTGGGCTTCATATGGACGAAAATTATGTGAATTTGGGCCCAAATTACAAATTGGAATATTAAAATATGAGGCCCATTAATGTACATGGGCTTAGGACATCAATTTGGGCCAAAAATAACCTAATTGGGCTTAATAGGCTAGTCCTTGAAAATGGGCTTGGGCCCTACACGAATTTAATACTTATAATGGGCCTAAATATTATATTAATCTTAGAATTAATTCATGGGCCTAAGATTGGTTAATGGGCCTTGGAACCTAACTGGACCCAACTTAACTTAATAGGCCCAACTTGGCCTAATGGGCCTAATACACTTCATTGGACCTTGAACCTTATTGGACCTAACTTGACTATTGGACTTAAAACACTGTATTGGGCCGACTTACCTTAGTGGACCTAACTACCTCCGTGGGCCTTGGGCCTTAGAACGGCCTTAGGCCCATCCGAACCTGAATCCACTAAATGGGCCTTAAACCAAGTTAAGCCCAATTCAACTACACCCGAGGGGTTATTAAAACACTGAATCATTAGTCGTGGGTTACTAACTCCCAGGGAACTATCATGGGCTATTGGGCTTAGGCCGAGTTACCGAGCCCGCCAAGATGAGGTTCAAATTTATGTGGGTTTAACTAGAGAAATAGTATGAGATATTCTATTGAGCCTGTCTGGCCGAGGAACTGTGTGTTGGGCACTTGATCTCTGATAGTTTGGCTCGACGGGCATGTGATTACTATGATGACTTCTTGGTGTGCCCTGTGCTTGTTCTTATATACTGTTACCTGCATGCTCTATGACTGAATTGCTGGTTGCAATCACGTGGGCCCCGCATATATTGAGAGCATGGCATGAGTCACCAGAGATGTGACAAGAGAAGGTGCCCCAGAGGCGTTGTTACGCGGGGAAATGGAGGGAAAAGGGAGAAACCAACGTAAGGCGTCAGATACGTAGTTGAGGAAATTTGTCGAGTGGCACTGTGAATGAGCCCTGATGGGAATTGGAGTGATAGACGGGCATGATCCACTGGGATCAGTTATGGCCGGTTGAGGCCTGTATCAGCTTGCATTTGGCATCATGTTTGATTGTCTCTTGTGCCCGTCTGAATGATATGACCTGTATTGTTATGAATTGCATGTTTGTTTATCCATGTTGGGGTCTGATACCGAGGGTATTTGAGAGTGTCTGAACCCTGGACCGTGAACCTAGTCCCCTGGATAGGACCGACCCCACTAGTATACGCTATCCTACGCTAGGATTAGTGGTGAGCTTATTGAGTTTCGACTCACGGGCGGTGGTTGCCCTTCATTTTTCAGATCCAGGTCACCAGTGATGGCTGCGCCACCGATGCTTTTTGGACTGCCAGTGCAGATGGATACCCAGATCACCCTCCATTTTGATATGCACGCCACGTTGTGGCATAGGCATGTGACGACTGTATTAGTAGATCAGGGTGGACCCTACCTTGTACCCCATAGATTCGAGGCATGGTATAGAGAGGGCCTGTATGGTTTCGAGGGACCTCAGAGAGACTCCCCTATCCCTGTGGAGGACGACCCGATCCTTTTGCAGCCAGCCGAGTATGGTGGTAAGGTGATCGACCCCGACCCATTGCAGGAGTTGCCGTCCCCAGGACGTTTTGAGATCGACGGCCATGATGAGGGTGACGCCATGGACACTGATGAGGAGGATCCAGAGGAGGACCCCGGGGAGGACCCAGAGGAGGATCCGAGGAGGAGCCTGAGGAGAACTGAATTCCACTGCTGCTGGTCTAGGATCTTTTGGAGTTTGAGCGAGCGTAGATGTCTTGACCATAGTTGAGATTTTCTTTTGGGGTCTGTATCTAATGCTTGATTATGTATATATGATGTTGTCTCCTTTTGTAAAAGTGTTCTTGTCTTTTCATACTACCCTATATTCTTGTGCTTGTATGCATGCGTAGAAGGCACGCTTCCGCAGGTTTCAGATTGTTGTCATTTTGCGCTAGCGTAGCTTGGTCGCGATGTGCATCCTGGGCCGTCGCTATTCGTAGGCCAGGTGTACGCAGGGTTCTTCAGGACATGAGCAGGGATGTCGCGGACTCGATTGGGGTTCGGGGCGTGACAGTATCACCTAGCAATTAAACAACCAGCAATCGGCACTCAAGCACCCTACTCATGGGGTTCAGCTTTAGAACCTTACCTTAGGTCCTGACGCATCTGCAGATTAGTCTGACACATCATAATCTATAGTCATACCTTACTAGTCATCTAACCCTGCAAGCACATGCGCCAATCAATTCATGCATTCTACCCTTCCTGACCCTTAGGTCTAAGGTCTGTCTAGCTAACTACCCCAAAATCATCAGCCTTATCACTCCAATTCCTCGAACGGTCTCGTATCGAGCTAACCTTGCTCTGATACCACTCGAGCGCGATGTCACGCCCCGAACCCCAATCGAGCCCGCGACATCCCTGCTCATAGCGTGACGAACCTCGCGTATGCCTGGCCTACGAATAGCGACGGCCCAGGATGCACATCGCGGCCAGACGACGCTATGATCTAGCGCAAAACCTGAAACCTGCGGAAGCGTGCCTTCTACACATGCACACATGCACAAGATAGTAGGGTAGTATGAAAAGACAAGAACACTTTTACAAAAGGGACACAACAACATATATATATAGATGGTCGAGCGTTCAGTACAGACCTCCAAAAGAAAATCTCAACCTATGGTCGCGACACCTACGCTCTCACTATATCCAAAAGTCTAACCAGTGACAGTAGGACTTAATCCTCCTCAGGCTCCTCCTCGGGATCCTCCTCTGGATCCTCCTCTGGGTCCTCTTCTGGATCCTCCTCTGGGTCCTCCTCATCGGTGTCCATGGCATCACCCTCCTCATGGCCGTCTATCTCGGAACGTCCGGGGGACGGCAACTCCTGCAGCAGGTCGGGGTCGATCACCTCGCCACCATACTCGGCGGGCTGCAAAAGGATCGGGTCTTCCTCCATAGGGATCGGAGAATCTCTCTGGGGTCCCTCAAAACCATGTAGACCCTCTCTAAACCAAGCTTCGAACCTATGAGGTATAAGATAGGGTCCACCCTGATCTACCAACACAGTAGTCAAGTGCCTATGCCACATCGTGGCGTGCATATCAAAATGAAGAGTGATCTGGGTGTCCATCTGCACTGGCAATCCAAAAAGCATAGGGGGCGCTGCCATCACGGGTGACCTGGATCTGGAAAAAGAAAGGGCAACCACCGCCCGTGAGTCGAAACTCAATAAGCTCACCACTAATCCTAGCGTAGGATAGCGTATACTAGTGGGGTCGGTCCTATCCAGGGGACTAGGTTCGCGGTCCAGGGTTCAGACACTCACAGTTCCCTCAGTATCAGACCCTCAGCGCATAAGTAGACGTGCAAGGCATATCAATGCAGATCATAATACACAGACGGGCAATAACAAGCAGTCAACCATAATGCCATGTGCCAATGATGCAGGCCTCAGTCGGCCATAACGGATCCCAATGGATCATGCCCGTCTATCTCTCCAATTCCCATTAGGGCCCATCCATTAGTGCCACTCGGCAATTTCCTCAACTGCGTATCTGACGCCTTACGTTGGTTACTCCCTTTTCTCTCCATTTCCCCGCGTAACAACGCCTCTGGGGCACCTTCTCACGTCACATCTCTGGTGACTCATGCCATGCTCTCAATGTATGCGAGGCCCACATATTTATAAACAGCAATTCAACCATAGAGCATGCATGCAATGGTTCACAAGTACGGGAGCAGAGTACATCAAGGAAACATACGAGTAACCTATTGCATTTAACAGTATAAACATCACATAGGCCCAGCGCACTATAATTAGTTCCCAGAGTAAACCAATCCTGATCGCATTATCCCAGGGACCCACTCAGTTGGAACTCGCTCCAGACAAACCCAGCAGCTAAGGTTAGATCCCAGGGAATTTGTTACCCACAATTGATGATTTAGGGTTTTAATAACTCCTCAGGTGTAATTGAATTAGGCTTGGCTTGGGTTAAGGCCCAATTAGAAGATTTGGGTACGAATGGGCCTAAAGTCCGTTCCAAGGACCCAGGCCCACAAAGGTTGTTAGATCCAATGGGGCAGGGCGGCCCATTACAGTGTCTTAAGCCCATTAGCCAAGTTGGGCCCACAAAGCCGAATTGGGCCTATCAAATTAAGTTGGGCCTATGTAGGTTCCAAGGCCCATTGACCAATTTTAAGTCCATCATCAAATTGCAAGTTATTAAATAATTAGAGGCCCACTAAGGATGAAATTTTCGTGTAGGGCCCAAGCCCATTTTCAAGGACTAGCTTATTAGGCCCAATTAGGTCATTTTAGGCCCAATTTGATATCCTTAGCCCATGTACATTTATGGGCCTTATATTTTAATATTCCAAATTACAATTTAGGCCCATTCAATTGTGATTTCGTCCATGTATGGCCCATTATTGAAACTTGGGTCCAAGAGTTCCAAATTAGCCCAATTATCATAGAATTAGGGCCCTAAGCCCATTAACTTGCTTTGCCCACAATTCCACACGCCAATTTCACCAATCGCAGCCCATAATTATCAATTCAAGGCCCGAATTTATCTTCCTAAGAGGCCCATACGCACGGCCCAATGTTCCCCCACGGTTAGCCTAAGCCCATTTGCATCATTACCCATATTCACACTAATTACCACCATTAACCCTTAATACCACACACAACATACACGCATACAACTAGCCTACGCTAGGATTAGAGGGTTTGCTTACCGGTACGGGCTGGGGGTGGCGGCTGGTCGGCGAAGAAGGGCGGACGGTGGTGACGGGGCGGTGACCGAGGGCTAGCCGAAAGAAAGAGAGAGAGGCGGTGAGACTCGGTCGGGTTCCGTGGGGTCCCGAACCACGAAATGAAGATGAGAAGGAGAGGGAGGCTTACCGTGGGTGGGGTGGTAACCGACGGAGGCTGGACGGCGGCGGAACGACGACGGGAAGGGCGGTGACGGGCGGAGTTTGGGCGGGCGGCAACACTTGCCGAGAGAAAGAGGGAGGGAGAGACCGAAGTTAGGTTACGGTTGGGGCGGCTCCCAAGGCCAAGAAGAAGGAGAACAAGGGCTTATGGGACTTACCAAGGTCGGATGATGGCTGGAGGTGGCGACGGCAGCCGGACGACGACAACGGGGACGGTGGCGTTGCGGGCGGCCGGGCGAACGAGAGGGGGAGAGACCGAGAGAGAGAGGGAGCTCACGAGAGGGAGAGGGAGATGATGGAGGGGTCGGCCGAAATGAGAGAGAGGAGAGAGAGAGATGGAGATTATAAGGCACTACAAGACAAAATGGATTATGAAGATAGTGGAGTAGGTTAGGGAATAGTAACCTTGATGTGTACTTGATTTGAATGACTTGATTGATGGATTTGTCTTGGGAATTGAACCATGATTGATTGATTTGACACTTGATTGATTGATGTGACATCCGATTTGACTTGCCTCGTTTTGCGTGCCAAATGCACCGATCGGGTCCTGAGCGCGAACGAAGTTCTGACTGGAAATGGTTTCAATCTACCGATTCCACTCTCAAAAACCCTAATTCAACTAATTCTAAAGACTGAGCATTTACCGGGGGCATTTCGGTAATTTTCCATTCACGTCTTGCTTCTCGACGTGCACCGGCTGTCTGCCTTTCGGGCGGCGCTTCTGAAACTGAATCCATTTCTTCGTTGTGTTTATCTTACTAATTCGATTTTCCAATGTCGGATTTCATTTGTGGTCAATTTCATTAAATACCGACTCTGTCTCAGTCTCAGTCTCAGGCCAACGGGCGGCTGATTGGGAAAAATTCCCAGATAGCCTTTCCCCTTCGGTTGGTCATCTCAGGGTAGCTAATCCTGAGTGAACGTTAATCAGAGTGTATTACGAAGTATTTCCATTCATTTAGAATCTCCGATCAATGGGTCGAATTTTCAGACTGTCACATCAGCGTCCTTGCGCGCCACTGCGTAGACTCGTCCTTGAGCAGGTGGACGGTTCTGATTTCCTTGAGGAGCATTGGCTATCTGCGGCTGCTGCTGCGGCTGGAACGGGGTCTCGGACCTCTCTTCGGGCAGTTTCTCTGAATGTGCCCCAACTGTCCACATCCAAAGCATCCACCAGTCTTCTTCGGGCAAGGGCTGTTCCCGTACCTCCTGCCACAATCACGACAGTTCTGACCCCCAGAGTATGATGGTTTTCCCAGGGTCCTTCTTGCAGGTGGAACGAACCTGCGGGTGTCCTCCATCGGCCTCTTGCCGAAATCTCTGAAGTTCCTCCCTGGTATGAACCGCGATCCCGATGCGGCAGCCTTCTCCTGCAGGTCTCGCTCTATTGCCAGAGCTCGCTCATAAATCTCGTTGTAGTCCCTCAGTCCAGTAGCGATTATCATACTCTTCAGCTCGGGTCTCAAACCTTCTCTGAACCTTCTTGCTTTGTCCCGCGGATCCTCTATCAGCCTTCGAGCGAACTTGGACAACCTGGCAAATTCACCCTCGTACTGATCCACTGTCATCGATCCTTGGCGGAGTCTGATAAACTCTTCCATCTTCCTTTCCTGGGCTGCCTCGGAGAAATACTTTCCATTAAATGCCATACAGAAGGCAGCCCAGTTTGGCCTCATGTTGTCAGGAAAGACTCGCCCTCTAGTGGCCTTCCACCAATCATCAGCCAGTGCCCTGGAGCTTGCTATGTCACCACGAAACCTTCTCTTCACCAGTGCATCCAAGCACTGTAAAGGCTTTCTCTCAGCTGCTCGATCCATAAGGCAGCGGTCTCGGTCCCACCACTCCGTCAAACTTGGATGGCTGTAATTTCAAGAACTGTTCCTACTATATGATGAGTCTGACGTCCTCCCATTACCATTTCCATTCCTTCCATTGGCCCCATTCGCAGCGGCCAAGGCGGCCTCAGCTGCTTGGGCTACAGTGGCAGCTCTCTCAGGCAGCTTGCCTAGCCATCAGATTGCTATCTTCCTTGGTCTATCGTAGTACCCTCATCATTTCCTCAATTCGAGGGTCCCCCTCAGGTGCATGCGTCCTCGAGCTTGATGCACCTACCGCAACTCGGTCTTTGAATGCACCCTAACCGCTTCGCTAACGTCTATACAGTAACTATTCCTGCCATCGCAGTCCTATCTAACCTAGTTCTTTCTCACACCTATACCGAGTAAAATTCCTTTCAGGAATTTGGAACCCTAAGACTATCAATCATGCTTTCGCCTACTGTCGCGTCTACTTTACATGAATATGCATGTAAGTTCCGCTGCAGCTTTTAATGCAATTGGACTCGGAAGACACTAGACTCACCCTGACGATGTCCACCCAGGCCACTCTGTTCGCCACCTCAACTAGAAGCCTGCCGGAAGCCGCTCCTTGAACGGGTCTCTGCCCCCGGCGACCTCTCCCGGCCCTCATTATTTCTTGGGTGCGACAGTTGTCCTAAGTCACTCACCTTCAAAGAGAGCCCCATTCCACGTGTCCCCATACCCGCTTCATTACAGTTTGTAGGTGTCTCCGTCAGACCTGTCCCATACCAGGCTGACGGTACCCAGCCCAATAAAATACGATGCATGCATTTTTTAAATCCCAAACCTTTATTTAATTCGACTTCATTTTAAACCATTTCTTTCGATGCAGAAACCATGCAATGCATGATGGTCAAGCAGCGCACGACAGCCGACTAGGCATACAAACACAAGCAACAATAACTGGCAACTAGTCAATCAGCATCAGCACTCAAGCACCCTAATCATTATGGCTGCTATGCTTTAGAACCTTACCTCAGGTCCTGACGCATCTGCAAGTTAGTCTGAAATACCATAGTCTATGCAACACTAGACTAACCATCGTGTGACAGTCTGAAAATTCGACCCATTTGTCAGAATTTCTAAATGAATGGAAACACTTCCTTATTACACTCTGGTCGACGCTCACTAGAGGATTAGCTACCCTGAGATGCCAACCGAAGGGGAAAGGCTATCTGGGAATTTTTCCAATCAGCCGCCCGTGGGTCTTAGACTGAGACAGAGTCGGTATTTAATGAAATTGACCACGAAATGAAAATCCGACATTGGACGATCGAATCAGTAAGATACACACAATGAGGAATGAAAATCAGTTTCAGAAATGTCGTCTGAAGGTCAGACAGCCCGGTGCACGTCGAGAGCAAGACGTGAATGGAAAATTACCGAAATGCCCCGGTAATGCTCAGTTCTTGGATTAGATAAATTAGGTTTTTGAGAGTGAATGCGGTAGATCGAAACTAATTCCAGTCCAAAAATTCTCGTCGCATAGACTCGCGGCTCGGGACCGATCGATGCATTTGGCACGCAAATCGAGACAATCTAATCAGTTGTCAAATCAATCAATGTCTTGTCATCAACATCAATCAAATCAAGGATCAATTTCCAAGAATGTCAATCAAAACCAAGTCAAAGGACACGCAAAGTACAAATGTCACTATTCTCTAAAACCAACCCACTAATTTGAATTATCCTTGAATAATGGATTATAATCCTCTCTCTCTCCTCCCCTTCCAAACTCTCGGCCCGGCACCCACCATCTTCCCATTCTTCTTCATTTCTTCTTCATTTCCCTCTCCCCCTTGCTCACGGTGTTCCTCTCCTCCTCCTTCTTCCTCAGCCCAAGCCGCCGCCCGCCGTCGTGGAGCGCGCCACCGCCATCGTCGGCACCCCTCTCCCTCGCGCTTGCTCATCTTGGTAATCTTTTCTATGCCTTCATCCCTTCATTTTCGTGGCCTAGGGACCCCGAAACCAACCCGGACCAGCCCTGTTTTTCTTGGTGTCCCATTTGTCATTTCGGGTTCTATGATGCACCGGCCAAGTGGGCTTGCTCCGTTTGGTCTCCCGGCCCTCTAACGCCTAAACCTTCCTATTAGGGCCCTTGAAGTCTTGTGGAACCGCCGGGCCAGCCGCCGTTTTCCCCTTCCTTGGCCGTGAGCATACACGGCCATTTTGGCTCCATCGTCCGTACGTCGTCAATGTTTCGTCCGTGCAAGGTAAGCTAGTCTCTAATCCTTGCTTAGGGTTGATTGTTATGCATGACTTAGATGCTGAGTTGTCTAATGCTCCTAAGTGGATTAGAGGATTAATTAGTAGTTTAACTAAGTTAGTTAAGGTTAGATTAGTGGATTTTGTAGAATGGGGCAATCTTGGGCCTTGAGGACTTAAAGTGGGCTGGAAACTATTAATTATGGGTTGAAATTGATGTAATGGGCGTGAATACAAGGGCATTAGAGTATATATGGGCTTGGGGGTTTAATTCTAAGCAAATTGGGCTTAATTTAAATGGTGGGCCACATATGACGAAAATTGTAGTTTTCGGGCCGAAGTTTAGGTCCTTGAGTATTAAAATATAAGTCCCAATATATATACATGGGCTTAGGATAACAAATTGGGCCTAAAATGGTCAAATTGGCTAACAGGCTAACCTTTAGAAATAGGCTTGGGCCTTACACGAATTAATATATTAATGGACCGAATTATATTATTCGAATTTAGGAGATAAATTATGGGCCTTGAATTAGAACGGCCTTAGGCCCACTCGAATCAAATAATTAAGAAGGTCCTAACCTAAGCTAGGCCTAATCTAATTAAACTCAAGGGTTTATTAATACACTAAATCATTAATCATGGGTTACTAATTCCCTGGGGACTAACCTTAGCTACTGGTTCGACTGGACTACTGGGAATTGTCTGGATTGAGTTCCAATTTAGTGGGTTCCTGAGATAATGCTAAACAGGTTGGGTTTGACTTGGGAAACTGATTATAGAACACTGGGCCTACGTGATACCGTTCTGATAACGTAGTAAATTTACTCGTATGATTCTTTGAGGTGCTCTACTCCAGTATTTATGTACCTTTGCATGCATGCTCTGTGACTGAATTGCTGCTTGCAACTATCTGGGCCCCGCATACATGGAGCATGGCATGAGTCACCAGAGATGTGACATGAGAAGGAGCCCCAGAGGCGTTTGTTACGCTGGGAAATGGAGAGAAAGGGAGTAACCAACGTAAGGCGTAAAAAACGCAGTTGTGGCATTTGCCGAGTGGCACTGTTGGATGAGCCTGATGGGCCCTGATGGGAATTGGAGAGATAGACGGCATGATCCATTGGGGATCCGTTATGGCCGATTGAGGCTTGCATCATTTGGCATATGGCCTTATGGTTGACTGTCTATTATTGCCCGTCTGTTTGTATGATCTGCATTGCTATGCCTTACGCGTTTGCTTATGCGGTGGGGGTCTGGTACCGAGGGTAACTCGAGTGTCTGAACCTTGGTACCCATAAAACCCTAGTTTAATGGATATGTACGGCCCCATTTAAGCGGTTATGTCTCCTAGTCCCCCCCCCCCTACCCGTCCCTACGCTAGGATTAGTGGTGAGCTTGCTGAGTCCTCGACTCACTGGCGGTGGTTGCCCTTCTTTTTCAAATCCAGGACACCCGTGACGGCAGCGCCCCCTATGCTTTTTGGATTACCAGTGCAGATGGATACCCAGGTCACCCTCCATTTTGATATGCATGCCTGCGATGTGGCGTAGGCACGTGACGACTGTACTAGTGGATCAGGGTGGACCCTACCTTGTACCCCATAGGTTCGAGGCGTGGTTAGAGAGGGCCTTTATGGTTTTGAGGGACCCCAGAAGGACTCTTCGATTCCTATGGAGGAGGACCCGTTCTTCATGCAGCCTGCTGAGTATGGTGGCTAGGTGATCGATCCCGCCCGCTGCAGGAGTTTGCCGTCCCCAGGGCGTTCCGAGATTGACGGCCATGAGGAGAGTGATGCCATGGACACCAACGAGGAGGACCCAGAGGAGGATCCGGAAGAGGACCCCGAGGAGGATCCCAAGGAGGAGCCTGAGGAGGACTGAGACCTATTGTCGCTGGTTTAGACTTTTTGGAGATTGTGTGAGCGTAGGTGTCTTGACCGTAGGTTGTGATTTCTTTTGGGGGTCTGTACTTAACGCTCACCATATGTATATATTGATGTTTGTGCCCCTTTGTTCGTACTATCCTTCTGTTTGTATGCATGAATGTATGGTTAGGAGGCACGCTTCCGCAGGTTCGTAGGATGAATTGATGGACGCGTCGTCTGGTTGCGACGAAGAGACTCCCTGGGCCGTTGCGTACCGTAAACCAGGCGAGTGCAAGGAAACTTAAAGGTAGGAACGGGATGTCGCGAGCTCGATCGGAGTTCGGGGCGTGACAACGCTTCATCACGGTTTGTAGGCGTCCCGTCAGACCTGTCCCATACCAGGCTGACGGTACCCAGCCCAATAAAATGTGATGGTTCATGCATGTACTTTTCAAATCTAAAATCTTCCTTTCAAATCGACTTCGTTTTAAACCATTTTGCTTTTAAATGCAAAAATCGTGCAATGCAGGATGGTTAAGCAGCGCGCGACAGCCGACTAGGCATACAGCCACAAGCATTAATAATTAGCAACTAGTCAATCAGCAAACAGCACTCAAGCACCCTACTCATGGGGCTATGCTTTAGAACCTTACCTCAGGTCTTGACGCATCTGCAGTTAGTTTGAAATACCATAGTCTATGGCTACGCTAGACTATCCTTATAACTCTGCAAACACATGCGCCAATCAATTCATGCATTTTACCCTTCCTAATCCTTAGGTCTAGGGTCTGTCTACCTAGCTACCCCAAAATCATCAGCCTTATCACTCCAGATCCTCGAACGGTCTCGTATCGAGCTGACCTTGCTCTGATACCACTCGAAAGGGGATGTCACGCCCCGAACCCCAATCGAGCTCGCGACATCCCTCGGCTCAGTGCAAACACCTCTGCGCACGCCTGGCCTACGTTCACGCGACGGCCCAGGATGCTCGTCGCGGCCAGACGACGCCAACGCAAATCGACAAAACCTATAACCTGTGGAAGCGTGCCTTCTATCCATACAAGCATACATAAGAAGATGGGGTAGTGCGAATTGTCACGCCCCGAACCCTACGGGCTCGCGACACCCCTCGTACTCAATCAAACATCTCTGCGTGCGTCTGGCCTACGAATCAAGCGACGATCCATGACACTCGTCGCGGCCAGACGTCGCCAGCGCAAAACGATAAAAACCTGAGACCCGCGGAAGCGTGCCTTCTATACAAACATACATACACACAATAATAATGGGGTAGTACACAAAGGAGGAATACACAATATCAAGCAACATATCATATAAATAGATGAGCGTTAGGTACAGACCCCCAAAAGAAAAACACACTCTAAGGTCAAAGGACCCTACGCTCAGACGACCTACACTTGACGTCGGGTGACGTCACTCCAGCGGCTCCTCCTCGGGGTCGTAGTCTGCCCATGGGTCTTCCTCCTCCTCTGGATCGGACTCCATATCCTCGCCCTCGTCGTGACCATCTACCTCCATACGGCCTGGGGATGGCAGCTCCACCAATGGATCTGGATCTACCACCTCTCCTCCATAGGTAGCAGAATGGAGAAGGCCAGGGTCCTCCTCCATAGGTACAGGGGCGTCACGGTGAGGTCCCTCAAAACCAAATAAGCCCTCTCTCATCCAGGCCTCGAACCTATGGGGTACAAAATGCGGGTCACCCTGATCTACCCAGATGGTAGTCAGCCGTCGCTCCCAGAGAACAGCGTCCTCATCTACATGCTGGGTGATCTCAGTCTCGATCTGCACGGGCAGTCCAAAAAGTACGGGGGCTCGGCCATCACTGGCGACCTGGATCTAAAAATGAGGCAACCACAGCCAGTGAGTCGGAGACTCAGCAAGCTCACCACTAAACCTAGCGTAGGATAGGGTATGCAAATGGGGTCGGTCCTATCCAATGGGCTAAGGTTCGTGGTCGACTAATTCGGGTATACTCACTATCTTGATAACAGTACCACACCCCCAACACGGGAAGAACCAGACTGCGCAAGGCTATACCACATGCATATCAAATATGAACAGCAACAACGAGTCGTGGCAGCACAAACGAATGCTAAACGGATGCATAATTCAGCTTGCCTCAGACGATCCCAGTGGATCCCGTCAACTTATCGCTCCAATTCCCATCAGGGCCCATCCAACAGTGCCACTTGGCAAATATCTCAACTGCGTTCATTACGCCTTATGTTGGTCACCCATTATCTCTCCAATTCCCCGCGTAAAGACGCCTCAGGGGCTCATCCAACATGTCACACTCCAGGTGACTCATGCCATGCTCACAGTTCAGAATGTGCAGACAAATACACGATGCATCGAACACAGAGCAGGCAATATCATAGGTCTCATAAACCACAAGGCAAAGCAGCATGACAATATGACAATCAGTCAACAACCCACATTCATCGGGTTATGACGCAAGTAGACCTAGTACCCTGCCCAAAGTTCCACAGTCTACTGGGTTCAATTCGGACCCTCACATGGTCATGGCCCTATTGTTCTCACTCTTAGAACTGGCCCATCGGATAAGCTAAGCCCATCAAGGTATAAAGCCCATTAAAGTCGGTCGGCCCATTAAGATATGTTAAGCCCAAAAGCCAGGTTAGGTCCATGTAATTGAGTTGGGCCTATTAAGGTTCAAGGCCCCATAAGGTGGGTTAGGCTCATTAAGGTAAGTTGGGCCTATTTAAACAAGTTGGGCCCATTTGGGTCTCAAGGCCCATTAACCATTCCTGAGTCCATGTTTTAATCTTAAGTCATTGAATAATTCGAGGCCCAATATTAATAGAATTTTCGTGTAGGGCCCAAGCCCATATGTTAAAGCAAGCTTAAGAGGCCCATTATGGCCCATTTAGGCTCAAATCAAGTCCCTAGGTCCATGTACACTATTGGGCCCTAAAGTTTCATATTCAAGATTATGATTAAGGCCCGATTAACTTAAATTTTCGTCCATTAGAGGCCCACTACCAAATTTGGCCCAAGAGTTCTAATTTAGCCAAATTAGCATAGAATTAGGTCCTTAAGCCCACTAGTTTGTTTTGGCCCACGAATCCACACGCCTACACCATCATTCGCAACCCACCAATGAAATTTCAAGGCCCAAATTCATCTCCCAAATGCCCCACATGCACGGCCCATTGGTCTCACACGGTTAGCCTAAAGCCCATTAGGCTTAATCACCCATAATGCACCCAATTACCTTGATTAGCCACAATTACCCTAATCCATACACACATACAACTAGCCTAAGCCAAGTTTAGGGGATGAAGCTTACTTGAATGAGCTGGAGGTGGCGGCTGGTCGGCGAAGAAGGGCGGATGGTGGCGACGGGACGGCGGCCGCGAGCTAGCCGAGAAAGAAAAGGGGAGATGAGGTCGGTTCGGGTTTAAGGTGACTCCCAAGGGCCACGAAACAGCAAGGACAAGGGCCAAGGGGACTCACCAAGACGACCGGACGGCGAGGTGGAGCCGTCGGCGGCCAGACGACGTCGGGACGGGCGGAGATCGGGCGACGGTTTCGGGCGGCGCTAGAGTAAACCGAGAGAGGGAGAGAGAATGAGGTCCGGTAGTGGTCTATGGTGACCTTCAAGCCACGCGAATGAGAAGGCAAGGGGCTGAGGAAGCTTACCACAACACGAGGAGGCCGGAGGGGGGGCGGACGACGGCGGACGACGGCTGTCGTGGCGGCTTCGCGGCGGACGGCGGGCGACGAGAGAGAGACCGAGAGCAAAATGAAGAGGAGAGGGAGGAAAGAGGGAGGTCGGCCGAAGAAATGGAGGGGAGGAGAGAGAGAGTGAGGGATTATAAAAGTTTATAATATGTGGTAAGTGGGATTAGGTTGAATAGTGACTATGATAAGACTTGTACTTGACTTGATTGATTGATTGCCTTGGGAATTGAACCATGATGTGATTGATTGATGTGATTGATGGATTGATTTGACGACCGATTTGACTTGCCTCGATTTGCGTGCCAAATGCACCGATCGGGTCCCGAGCGCGAACGAATTTCGGACTGGGTTTGGTTTCATTCTATCGTTCTCGCTCTCAAATAATCCTATTTGATCTCATCCTAAGGACTGAGCATTTACCGAGGGCATTTCGGTAATTTTCCATTCACATCTTGCTTCTCGACATGCACCGGCTGTCTGCCCTTCGGGCGAGGATTCTGAAACAGAATCCATTTCTTCATTGTGTTTATCTTACTAATTCGATTGTCCAATGTCGGATTTCATTTTGTGGTCAATTTCATTAAATACCGACTCTGTCTCAGTCTCAGACCAACGGGCGGCTGGTTGGGAAAAATTCCCAGATAGCCTTTCCCCTTCGGTTGGTCATCTCAGGGTAGCTATTCCTGAGTGAGCGTCGATCAGAGTGTAATAATGAAGTGTTTCCATTCATTTAGAAATTTCGATAAATGGGTCGAATTTTCAGACTGTCACACGAACTATTAAGGATACACATACAAAAGCATCATTTCATATATATATATATAAAAGGGTTAGGTACAGACCCCAAAATCGAAATACACACTATGGTCTAAAAACCCTACACTCTAACGTCCTAGACTCGACGTCGGATGCGCTCTGTCACGCCCCGAACCCCAATCGAGCCCGCGACATCCCGCTCATACATTTAAATTCTCTCCTGCACTCGCCTGGTCCACGCTACGCGACGGCCCAGGAGATTTCTCTTTCTTCGTCGCGACCAGACGGCGCGTCCGTTTAAAACCATCATAAGAACCTGCGGAAGCGTGCCTCCTAACCATACATTCATGCATACAAAACGGAGGGGTAGCGCGAACAAATGAACCATAAACAAACATCAATATATATATACATAACAAGCGTTAGATACAGACCCAAAAGAAAACCTCAACCTATGGTCAAGACATCTACGTTCGCACTGTCTCCCAAAAGTCTAAACCAGCGACAGTAGGACTCAGTCCTCCTCAGGCTCCTCCTCGGGATCCTCCTCTCGCTCCTCTTCCGGATCCTCCTCTGGGTCCTCCTCATCGGTGTCCATGGCATCGCCCTCCTCATGGCCGTCAATCTCGGAACGTCCTGGGGACGGCAACTCCTGCCAGCAGGTCGGGGTCGATCACCTCGCCACCATACTCGGCTGGCTGCAAAAGGATCGGGTCCTCCTCCATAGGGATCGGAGCATCTCTCTGGGGTCCCTCAAAACCATATAAACTCTCCCTAAACCATGCTTCAAACCTATGAGGCACAAGGTAGGGTCCACCCTGGTCTACTAGTACAGTCGTCACGTGCCTATGCCACATCGTGGCATGCATATCAAAATGAAGGGTGACCTGGGTATCCATCTGCACTGGTAATCCAAAAAGCATAGGGGGCGCTGCCATCACTGGCGTCCTGGATCTGAAAAAGAAAGGCAACCACCGCCAGTGAGTCGAGGACTCAGCAAGCTCAA